>PVHP010020309.1:0-29565 GCA_004024765.1 Zapus hudsonius | reverse complement strand
TAGGAAAAGGAACAATTGGACTGAAAGAAGAAGGAAACATGATTTGAAGCGTTAGAGCAAAGGCAAGGGAGGTTCTTAGAAAAGCAGATAGTTTCGCATCTCCATTCATTTCGGAAAACGCCCGCAATGTGGTGACTTAGTGACTGTCAATCCCGCTCCATGGAGCACCTGAGCCCAGGACCGGTGTCCTAGGAGGGAGGTCGAAGGACTGACTGCTTAATGCCTGGAACATGAACAGGGTCTGAGCCTGGAAGAGCTCAACAGAGGCCATGCGGACTGAACAAGGCTTCTCCCCAATTCCTATGTTCCCTCATTCCAAGGTTTCTGTTGGGAAAGGGGCTCTGAAAGCCACTAATGCTGAGGATTCCTGCCAAATAGGATGGACCATGTTATTCCTTGAACTGGAAAAGTAAACGAAAGCCTTAACAAGAAAGCATCTCTTCACTTACAGTAGCACACGGAGCTCACCGTCTCTTGAGATCAAGATGGAGAATTATGAGAGAAATGGGACTGGGTCTCAGATCTCTCATTTTACAAAGTCTGGTAGACTTGCTATTGGAATTTAAATATTATTTTATAGGGGCTGTTTTCCTGTCAAAATAAGCAGCAGTTATGCATGAAAGCATATACAAATACCGTGTGAAGTGTGTGGCTATCACAATATAGCTTTGAAAGCCATTATTCTAGTGCCTCGTAGCTGTGAGTCCCTTACAAAAGCTATGCCAATCTCGCTTTTAGAAACTAATCATAAATATAGTTTGCCATCCTTAAACGTAAGAAATACACAGAAAAACAAAGCAGCCATAAGCTTATGGGATTCCATGGAAACAGAGCTACCATGAGGTTCATTCAATCCAGGACTATGAGACCCTCCTGTGGATTTATAATGAAGAATTATAAATTATAGCACCATCTATCCTTTGAGTTGGGCCCTCTGATAGGTCTGCCAATAGACAGAAACAAGATTACAAACCATGAAAGCCTACCTCTCCATTTGCAGAAGAAAGCCTATAAGAAGAAGAAATAGTTGACACGTTTTTTTTCTCTTTATGATTTTATTTAAAATATGCTTTTTAGCCAGGCATGGTGGAACAAGCCTTTAACTCCAGCATTCAGAGGCAGAGGCAGGAGGATTGCCATGAGCTCAAGGCCACCCTGAGACTACAGAGTGAATTCCAGGTCAGTGTGGACTACAGTGAGACCCTACATTGAAAAAAAAATGCTTTTTAATACTAAACCATCATTTAACATTTTTTTAAGTTTCTGTCAACTTTGATTTATTTTATGTCTTAAATATTACCATATTATGCCTCTAAAATTAAATAAAATTTGCCAAACAAGACTGCTTCCTAAATGACTTGGACTCAATTATAGATGAAGCACATTAATAATCACAAATCTCTTACAAAAAGCATGTATTTTCATGTTAACTGCTTAAATTTCAGACAGTATACAGTAAAATCTGTTTTTTTTTTTTTTTGGAAAAAGCTCATGAAATCTGCCTTCTATGTAAGGCCTCATATTTCATATTTTTGTGTTTATAAAACACTGCAAATATAAGAATCCTTCCTCTATATGGCAATATCTTTATGCCATATACATTTACGGCACATGTGTGACGGTCACCTAATAGCAGTAACTGGATATTGTTGCAAAGGAATCCCAAAAGGCAGAATTCTTTTCATTTATAATTGCATTCCTTTATAGTTTTTGTTGCCCCAGGCAGCAAAGCATGCATGAAAAGAGACATATTCACGAATGGAGGTGGCCAGTTCCATTTTCAAAGGAATATGACAAAGATGGATGAGCCTAGGTCCCCGTGGAAGTCGTGTGTAGCTTATCCGTGGTGTGCACGCTGTGTCCAAAGGAGGGTGCGAGTGAAATCACAGGACCTCCAGGGACAGAGAGAGAGCTTGTTCTTTCACTTTAAAATAAACGGTATTTGTTGTATTTCTACTGTTGTTTCTAAAATTTCCTTGCCAGGGGCTGGAGAGATGGCTCAGCAGTTAAGGCACTTGCCTCCTGTGCTTAAAGCCCCAGGTTCAATTCCGCAGGACCCACATATGCCAGACCCACAAGGTGGTGGCCCTGGTGTTCTCTCTCTCTCTCTCTCTCTCTCTCTCTCTCTCTCTCTCTCTCTCTCTCTCTCTCTCTCTCTCTCTCTTTCTCTCTCTCTCTGCTTGAAATGAATAAATAAAATACTATAGACAGTGGATGTCTAATCCGATTATGGATTTCAAGACCTAGGTTGAGGCTCCTACCGCCCAGTGGTCAGCTGCTACCTGAAGGACACACATGACTGCACACACTTCTGTTTGTCAAATGTTGAGCAAAGTGACTTTAATTCTTAGTTGACAGGAAAAAATAATTCCAGCTCCTCTATTTTGAGGATATAGGAACTCGAAAGTAGAGACTTGGAGGAAGAATATAAACACACCCAGAACACTATTTCTTATCACTAGCCCTGTTATTTTTTTAAATATATATAATAAAATGTTATTCTTTTTCCTACTACTCCCTCTTCCATATTGGTGGTTTTTTTCTTCCTTACTCTATCTTCCACGGCAATATTTTGGTGGGCTCCAATTCTGCAGTTCCCCTGCAGATAATGACCACTGCTGTGATATGCGAGAAAGGAGCACTTACTTCAGTCCAGAGACAGAGTTTGAAAGCACTCCTTCCTCTCCTTTGCTGTTACGTTGTTTCTGCCCTCTTTCACCAAAGTCCCTGAGCCGCTGGAAGATATGACAGAGGTGGGTCGTTAAGTGCTGAACACCCAGCTGTCACTTCTTCTTGGCACTTTGATGGGTTTTGAATCTCCCCAGCTGTCACACCCATTGGAAATGTGACTTCTCAGCCTAAACTGGTGGACATGCCTTCAATCCCAGCACTCCTGAGACAGAGGAAGGAGGATTGCCGTGAGTTCGAGGTCCACCCTGAGACTATATAGTGAATTCCAGGTCAGCCTGGGCTAGAGTGAGTCCCTATCTTGAAAAACCAAGAAAAAAAAAGCAATATGTGTACGTAGATAGATGATGATGATAGATAGATGATAGATAATGATAGATAGATAGATAGATGATATAGATAGATAGATAGATAGATAGATAGATAGATAGATAGATAGATAGATAGATAAATAGATAATAGATGTAAGTATGGAGAGGGTAATCTGTTGGGTGTTTTTTTTTTTTTTAATGTAGTCAAACAACATTAGTAACTTGCCCCAAGGGTCACAATAATGCTCCTGACCTCCCCCCCCCCATTCCCAGGAGCATTATGTAAATTCTGGAAACTCTGCCCAGAGCTGAGATGAGCACATTCTAGCTCTGGGCATACCCTCCCTATGCCAGGCTCCTAAATCCAACACTGGAAATGCTTTATTTCATCTTTAGAAATTTGTCGTCTATTGTTGACCAAGTGGCTGTGTAGTGGTGTGTAGGTTAGAAATCAAATATGGACTGGCTCTGAAACACAAGAAAACTGAAAGCTTTTGCAAAGGACATACACAGGACCCTTATGTAAACAGAGCAGTGTGGGTCAGATGAAAGCATAGAATAGAAGCAGACAACTGAAAGGCCCAAGGCCCAGCAGTCACTGAAGACAGCTGCCTGGGTGTCAACATTCGCCTAGGTCATCCTGTGAAGAGATTCAGTGAAGACCAGATGTGCATTTGCAGGTGTTGTTCATTCTTCTTCACACACCAGATCTTAGCATCTTAAATCTCCGCCCACTTCCTGGGTGTGTGATTATTAATACCAAATGTTAATACTGACACAGGACTTTACTGAGATACATACTCTAATTTATCAAAAGTTCTTGGGTGCCTTGATATTATGGCACAGGGGTATGAAGAATTCAAATTCTAACGTCATTTTCCAAGCCTCTAGTAGCAGATGATTGCCACAAACACATCTTCCTAGGCTAAAGGGTCTGTCTAAACAGATGATCCTCCTGGGCTCAGGGGTTGCATCTGAACAGGTGCTCCCCCTGGGTAAGGGGTTGTGTCTAAACAGGTGCTCCTCCTGGTCTGAGGAGTTGTGTCTAAACAGGTGCTTCTCCTGGGTAAGGGATTGTGTCTAAACAGGTGCTGAACCTGGGCTAAGGGGTTGTATCTGAACAAGTGTTCCCCCTGGGTAAGGGGTTATGTCTAAACAGGTGCTCCTCCTGGGCTAAGGGGTTGTGTCTAAACAGGTGCTCCTCCTGGGCTAAGGGGTTGTGCCTAAACAGGTGCTCCTCGTGGTGGTTTTCACTGGTCCACCATCCACAGATCCATCTCCCTGTCAATGCTTCCTGCCCATAACTGTTCCTCAAGGAATTTTGGAAATTGTGCATTATCTTTATGCCCAAATCAGACAGCCACATACAAAGGATTACTGGAATAGATTAAATATGATTGTAAATATAAAAACTAAATAAAATATTAGAAAACTTAGTCCAGGAATTTGGAAAGGTAATTATTAGAGGAAACAGAGGGCAAGCAGTATAAGTTTTAACTTTGGCCCATGGTCTTATGTAATTAATCAAATTAAGCTATGCAATGTCAAGGTGAGGAAAGTGCTTCCTGTGTAAGAATGAAGGCCTGAGTTTGGATCTCCAGCTCCCACTAAATGCTGGCATGGTGGTCAGTAATCCCAACACTCAGGAGGCCAAGACAAGAATTCCTAGGGCATGCTAGATAGCTGGACTGGCAAATCCATGAGCCCTGGGTTCAGGAGATGCCCTGTCTCAACAAATAAGGAGAAGAGTGATGAAAAGACACCTGACATTCTACAATGGTCTCACAATCTTGCACAAACAGTGTGTGATCACATATATACACACGCACACACACTACACACATACTAAATTATCAAAAGCCAAATGATCCTAGACATACAAAACCATTTTATAATGAGTTTAATGATTCCTGACTTTTAAGAAGATTCAGAATGGACATGGATGAAATTCATTTTTTAACTCAACAGAGATTTGACAAGATACAAAACATACAATGGAAAAAAGTTGCAGGTATCTCTTATAAGTTAAACAAAGGAGAAGGCACCAATATTGTTTTTAATATGCTCCAGAAAACACATGAAATACAAGAAAACCAGATCTATGGAAAAACGAGAGAAGGAGAGAGAGTAAGAAAGAGATAAAGACGAGACAGACAGAGAGGCAGAAAGAAGAGATTTAAAGACTAGAAAAAGGAAAACAACGCATTTTGATTTTCTAATTGTGTGATGGATTCATCAAGCATACTGTCTGTCTGCTATACGTTATAACTTGTAAGTAACTGCATACCTGGATAGTTTGCTCTACTAGACAGGAACACTGGAGAACAACTGTGAGTGAAATCTGTTACAAAGTCTTGAAGCAAGTGAAAGACTTATAAATGATACAGAAGGATATCAAAGAAAACTTAAACTGCAGGGCTATACTATCTTAATACCTGATAAAATGTGAAAAGATGACAATATTCATAAAATCAGAGCTATCACAGACTATATTGGAGGTAGACTAGAGCAAGCACCAATGGATGCAGGTCCAGGCTCTGCCCACAGCAAACCCTGGCCCAGGATAAAGGGACCCACCCCCAGTGTGCTGGGCTGAGGAGAGGAGAGGGAGCCAGCATCAGCAGGAGAACCATGACACCTTGGCCCACTGACTGTTCTGTCTGAGCAGAGGACCAGTGGGCGCTTGGGGAGCAGTGCCAGTAGTGGGCTGAGGACCCACCCTGAGCTCAAAGAGGACCCAACATGGGGACTCCAGAGCTGAACTTCTCCCAGGCATGGCTCCAGGATCAGAGCACAGACAGAAAAGAGACAATCGCTCCCTCCCAACCCCACACCCTCTCACACTTTCTTTCTCTTTCACACTTTGTTCCTAGTCCCTTCTCTTTCCTGGTTTTTCATTTGTGTGTGTGTGTGTGTGTGTGTGTGTGTGTGTGTGTGTGTGTGTGTGTGTGTGTGTTGTGTTTCCGTTGTATCTTTCTTTTTTGATAGTGTTTTGTGTTTCTTTTACTGTTTTGTCTGTGGTATTTTCAGAGATTAATTTCTCTTTCAAGTCGGTTATTCCTTTTTAATAACCTGCAGCTTTGCAATTTGTCAACCCCCTAGGTTTTAAACTACACCTCACCCAATTATACTGTGACAGTTTCAGGCAAGTTCCATAGATTCCAAATCTGACCCCCCATCCCCTTGAGTGGGAGGTGTTTCTAGCTAGAGTTCAAACCTAGGTGCTAAAACTGGTTGGTCAGGTATGGACCAACCAGCTGTCTCTCTGCTCACCTGGAGCAGGGAATACTCACTGACTAGAAAATTCTACCTCTTTTCTCGCACGCATGGCCTAGAAGAAGGGACCTCTGAGTCTCCAGGACAGTGGTGAGGTTCCCCTAGACCCCACCACAGCCTAATGGCTGAGATGAGGGTCTGGATCTCTTTCCCTCATGAGCCTTTCCTTCTCATCTTTTCTTTTCATGCTTGTTTAGCTGAACAGCATAGATTTTGGCTAAAACCTCTCCTATGTGTTCTCTCCACACTGGTGGCTGGAGATCTCTGTCACTTCCCATTTTTCTTTAAATAAAGTCTCCACTATACCTTATCCTCTGGAAGTTATAGGTACAGGTAAGGTCTTTCTGAAAACAGGGGATCCACTGGAAGTCATAGGTACAGGTAAGGTCTTTCTGAAAAGAACTCCAGTAGTACAGAAAATTGTCCCATGAATCCAAAATGTGACCATAACTTTCAGCACAGGAAGGAAAATGATCAGTTGAGTGGTCAAAAGCTTACAGATGTGAATACTAACCAGTGCAGCCATTTTGGACCTCAGTATGAAGTGTTCTCAAAAAATTTACAAATATATCTTCCATATGACCAGTCATAACCCTTCTGGACACCACAATCTGACTTGCATGTCCATGCAGCTGTATTTATAACAGCTAAGAATCAGACACAGCCCACGTGCTGAAGGGCAGGTGAATGGACAACTGTGGTACATGTACGTAGTGGAGCTCTACTCAGAAGTACAGAAAAGTGGAATTATGCTATTTTCAGAAAAATGGATGCGTCTGAGTTATGAGTATACAAGGCAGATTATGAATCGGGCTAGGCAGAAGGTGCTGACAAGATGTTGTCAAACAAAGATACACATGACATGAGGAAGATGATTTTATTACTCAGAGGCAAAAGGTGACATTCTAGAATTACTTTCTGTGCACATCAGAACGTGTTAAGTTTTTCGCATCCAGGTGTGCTGGCACATGCTAACCAGCCCTTGATAGGCTGAGGCAGGAGGACCATGTGTTCCTACCTAACGTGTACCTAGCATGACCCCATCTTAAAATGAAAAAAAAAAGGAAAATAAATGAAAAACTAAAGCTTCCACACAGCAAAGAAAACAATCAGGGAGGAGGGAGAAAATGCTTACAAAGTGCACATCTGAACGGAGAATAATATCCAAATAGAAATGACAAAAAAAAATGAGGAGATGAGAGATGATAGGAGAGCTATGATCTGTCTTCAGATGTCTTCTCTCTCCCAATCTAAACTACAGTTAAATGTTATATGCTGGTGACTTATATCTTCTTACTCTAGCTCTGTCTGTCCTTTGCCTAAAGGGAATTATATCTTGAAAATTGTTTGGTGTTATAATTATTTCCTGTATAGGGCACTTCAGCATGATCACGTCCTTTTAAGGTAATAGTTTTTGCTGGGAAATACACCTCTAATTTCATCACATCTTAAACTGGCAGTTACTAAAATAAAGATAAAATACTGGTAGCATGCTAATTTGTTGATAAAACATGGAATTATTTTAAGCACTTAAACTACATTTGGAAAGTCCTTAATTGACTTAAGAAACTGAGAATGAAAGGATTGGTTAAATGAAGATTTTTGAATAGCTTGTTCCCTTTAGTTTTACCCATAAAATCTGTTCATTCATTCTTTTCCGTGTATTAAAATTTTCTATCCTCATCTTCATAATAAAACCCAAAGTGTATCCATTCATATAATAGGTATAATATAATTTGGGCTTAAATATATTTTATATTTAATAATATTATATATAATAAATGAGACCAAGAAAGCAGTTTGGTTTTTTTTCTAAAAATGCTCAATTTTCTTAAAGTTCAACAATTTTTTCTACTTAATTACAGAGCTACTGATGATTAAGGTATTATGATGTCATTTATTCATTTGGTATTTTTTTTACTCGATTGACTAAAAAGCTTCTGTGGAACTTTAATTTGACGTTTCTTTGAATTTTGTTCTTAACAAAATTGGTTGAATCCTTTAAACAAAGTGAGTGCCATGAAAATTATTTGCCTGTGTTCCCAGTGTCTCCAACTATTTGAAAAAAAAAATCAATTCCAGTTGATTCATTTAGCTTTCAAATTCCTCCCTATCTGTTCTAACTCATTTACTCTGCCATCTCTCTGCCTGTATCAGAGATGGTGCAATGAGCTAGGTACTACCTCAGAATAATTTACAAGATAAAATTCCATTTAAGATAACATTTAGTTACTTTTGCTTCTTCAGCAGTCTTTCTAAAATAAAAAAATGAGAGTAGCTGTAGCCCTTAAGAAAAAAAAAGCTATTAAATGGCATAAGGTGAGAAGACTCACATTATTCCTAATAATTAATGGTGATTAATCAAACTGCTGTAGATCAAGATTGGAGAGGTCTTTGGTGAAATTCCATTTGAAGAGTGGAAAAGGGAAGGATGGATGTAATTTAGGAGAATATAAAATTTAGTGATTCCCCTCCTTCACTCTTCACCTCTCTTTGGATGAGTCTCCCTCTCATTTTCTTCATGGTCTCCCTCTTCATGCTCCATGGTTAAAATTCTCTGGTAATGTATCTTCAGGCAGAAAGCAGGGTGAGCTGTCAGGAGAGAAAAAGGGAAAGTGGCTAAAATGAGCTGAGACAGCTAATCAGTGAGGGGCTGGCTTTCTTTCCACACTTCTTGTGTTCCAAGTTCAACCCTTTCTCAGTAACAAGCTCTTTCCACTTGCTTCCAGTCAAGGAACTCTTCTAAACCCCAAGAAAGCATGCCTTAAAAAATATTAGTCAATGGGCTGGAGAGATGGCTCAGAGGTTAAGGCACTTGCCTCCATTGCCTAAGGCCCTGGTTCAATTCCCCAGGACCCACATAAGCCAGACCCACAAGGTGGTGGCCCTGGTTCTCTCTCTCTCTCTCTCTCTCTCTCTCTCTCTCTCTCTCTCTCTCTCTCTCTCTCTCTCTCCTTGAAAAATGAATAAATAAAATTAGTCAAAAGGCTAATTTGCTTTTCTCTTATCACAAAAGTATATATTTCACTCTATGCATATCTTTTCCAGAATCAATAAATATAACACACACCTTAAATAAAATGTAAACAAAATAAAATTATCCTACTTTAAAAATGCAAACTAGTAAGCTGTATGAATTAAATGTCACTACAGTATTCATTTGACTTTTGTCCAAGAGCTAGAGGATCTGAAAGATGCAAGTGATTAAGAGAACATTGCTTTGGAAGAATGAAAATAAAAATTTCTTGAGTTTCAGAAATACTTGCCTCCACTTAAAAGTGAACGATGAACATTTTGAACCATAAGGATAGCTGTGGGAAACCCAAGACATTTCTTACCTACAGGAAGATTAGGTGTCCTGCCTTTAAAGAGTACCACAATTTTGTAAATAAGTAAATATTTCTAAATAGCACTGGGGAGATAAGATACTAAATATGTGCATAAACTGTCTGGACTGCTGTCTGATAGTTCTGCAAAAAGGAATCTACTCTGATGTCCTAAAGTTATTTCAGGTTATTATTCCTTACACTTCAGGTTGAATGATTAGCACAAATCAAGTTACATGTCCATTCTTAGCAGTTGGGCCAATGGAGGGAAGGAAAGAACACTGAATAATGTCTCAGAAGTGTACAGGCTACGTGTCAGCGGAGAGGTCAGTGAATCTGCAGAGTTGACAGCTTCTCAAGTTTTTTTTTTAAAAGATATAATGGAGTTCACTATTAAACTACACTGCAGAATTGTTTCTTTATGCCAGAACTGAACAGTGCAACTTACAAAAATATTTCATGAAATTTCATTACACCTGATTTCTTTTAATATATATATGACAATATATTTATATATTGTTTTATGTTGACTTGCTAGAGAAATTAAAGATAATGAACACTTTGAAAGTAATTTCATAGTAGTCACGAAATCACTTCTCATTAAAAGGATTTGTTTAAACAATGTTTCATTTTAGCCTATAATTATTGTATTATCCATATTATCAACTAGTGAAGACTTTACAACTAATATTTTATATTCTAAAAAGATGATAGTCTAAATTTACAGTCTACTTGAAATTAATTAATTTGAATCAGCTCCTTTTTTTTTTGAGACAGGGTCTCCTGTATCTCAGCCTGGCCCCAAACTCCCATAAGTAGAAGAGGATGACCTTGACTCTGAACTTCTGAGCCTCCTGCTTCCATTTTCCAAATGCTGGAATTGCAGGAGTGCTTTAGTTTGAACTCAGGGCTTCCTGTACGCTGAACAAATACTTTACCCACTGAGCAACATCTCCGGCCCTTTGAAGGTTTTTCACAGAGGACGCTGCACTAAGAACCCCAGAATATTATTCAATCAGTTAAGTATGGGTCCACATGAAATTCTGAGCCTTTTCCTGGTTATTTTCAAGTCTTTCAAGTTTAATGTATTAAGCTTTCAGACCAAACCTGTATTTGCAGCTGTGAGATCAAATTTTCTGCTTTTGATGCAATACAAAAGCAGGGCTTTAGTGCCCAAGACTTTTCAGGGTTTGGCATTAAGAACAGACATCAGCCCTTCTCTTACTTTACGAGTTTATGGCCAAAAGACCTCCAGAAAAATTGTCTATTCAGACCCTTCTGTTTCTTCTTCTTTCATTTGACCTTTGCATGCATTATGCGTTTTGATACTGGGCTGCATAGACATTTAGCAAGAAAACTTGTAGACCATTAAATATCCAAACTTATGCAGTGTGAAATCCATGAAAATTGTGCTTCATCCTCTTCCTTTCTAAACACAGTAGCTTTGAAAACCAAAGATCAAGGTGTTCTCATGGCGAGGACTCGGCTGGTTGTTTGCTTCTGCTCTCCTCAAAGAATCCTCTGGTCCTAGAGGACACAGGCAGGAGCTCAGCCCTGCTGCTGGAGAGCCAGGTGGAAAAGAGCAGCCTGGAAACTCATTAAAAATAGATGTTCCCAACATCTCAGTTCTTTCTATAAGTCTGCATAAGGAAAACATTTATCCTGATTAAGGTAACTCATTATGGACAATAAATATATATTAAAAAAAAAATAGATGTTCCCTCCTGATGGGCCTCTGCCCTGGGCCCTGTGTCCCTCCACATCGGCCTCTGCCCTGGGCCCTGGGCCTACCCCAGTGAACACATGAAGTTTATAAGTGAAAAACAGGGAAAAGGAAAGGAAGGGGAAATGCTATAGTTGCCCACTCACGAGATTTGAAATACGTGAAAGAAGGAAGAGAGCCTCACAGTTAACTCTCCTTAAAATTAAAGACATGACACGTTGGCTACAGAGGCTACAGAGGAGGTGGAGGGAGCAGGGCTCAGGCCCATTCAGGAAAAATGTCTTCCTCCTGGTAATGCATTGCTGTTTTTATTGCTTTACTTTTTTCTTATTTTAACTCTTTATTACTGGTGTGTTACATGATTTTTTTTGTTTGTTTGCTTGTTTGTAAAAACAGGATCTTAATTCTATCTCTCGCCCTGGGTGGAGACATGGCTTTCTGAACTTCCATGAAGATGGTATGCTGCCTTGCAGGAGGCTTTCTGACCAAGACCAAAGACATACCATTATCTTTCCCTTAAAAGTTAACTCAAGTGGGCCTGCAAGCCACCTGGACAGGAAAAGCACATTTAAGAAAACCTCTGTGGAAACTCTAACATTCTTAATCTTTAACATGTAGGTTTAGTTTCTCAGGACATTGTCCAATCTCACCCTTGAATCCTGCCATTGTGTAATAGACTGTCTTCTGTACCATAGTCCGTGTGGCTTGTCTGAACGCCATCTGCAGAGAAGACAAAGAGTGGAGGAAGGAGGAGAGGCCAGAGCAAGATCCCAACAGCAGGAGGGCACACACAGACAGTACCTGGATCCAACCCCTCGCAGGAACACAGCTAGTTTAACAGCTGTGAAGTGGGAGCTCACCTCACCCATGGGATTCTTCCAAAGTGCTGCTTTGAGAGCCCTGGAAGCCCAGAGGGTCAAAACTGATATCAGAGGCATGGCACCCCTCAGTAACAACACCCTTGGGTCAGGAGAACCCAGCTGAATACTAGGCTATCCATGGTCCCCTACCAAAGAGACTGATCCAGACATCTCACGGAGGAGGATATCCAGCTGACTGGGGATGGAGAGGGGGGGTAATGAGAAATGGGGGATAACAACTCATGGTTGGCCCACTAAACAATGTAACTCATTATGGACAATAAAAAAAAAAAGAAAAAAAAACTGAAGCAGAAAAGAGAGAAATCAAGAGGACATGTGAAAGGAAAGGACTCCTTCCTCCTGAAGGAAAAGTAAAATCTTTACAGGATGAATCAGGAATTGTGAACAACTTAAAAGGTTTTTTGTAGAGACTGGTTATATGGAGCTAATATTTCTCAACATAGAAATCTTTCAAATAATAATGTTAAAGTAGAAAGAGTCAGGCTTGTGACCAAAGCATGTGTGGCCTTCAAGTCTGGATTAACTCCTTTTTCAGCTATAAACGTGCAATTTTCTGAGAATCTCACAAACCTATGAACTTTATTTTAGCCAAAAAATAAAAATAAAATAAAACTACCTCTTAAGTTTTGTGCAGCTGAACACATAGGTATTCCTTTGACCCGTGTGAACCTCTTAGGCCTGTAATCTGGTCCAGTGCAGGTGAATAACCAGCTTGTGCCAAATTCACAGGAAAAAAATAAAGGAGGAAGAGAGGAAGAAAGAAAGAAAGAGGGAAGGAAGGAAGGAAAAAATAAATAAAGGAGGGAAGGAAGGAGAACAGGAGGAAAAGAATGAAAGGAAAAAAACTCCTATATACCATTTGCACAATGGAATTTTTGAAGTCCTCCAAGTCATATATTGGTGACACTTAGACACATAAACAATGTTCTTCCTCTCTGGAGGGGTGACAACCGCGCTTGGCATGAGTGACGTCCTTCGGCGCACGTCTCCTGCTCCCCCTTAATGACTTATGCCTAAATCTGTGTTAACATCTCTTGGCAGTAAACTCCAATTTTGCTTCATAGAACTCATGCACTTCTTTCCTACAGTGAATTCAGTGAACCTGAATGGAAGTCTCCAGAAGAATTTCTCAGGGCTACAGGGCAGAAGCCCGAGAGACTTCCACGCAGGTCTGCTTTGATCCTAGACAGACAGTGGGTGGATGATGCAGGACAGGACCCCACTCCCACGTCCCGTGGCAGACTGGGCTTGTGTCTTCCAAAGAAGTTTCCTTTCCACAGTGACCATGTTCCTTCTGCATCTGCCTGCAGAGTTCTCTCCAAATCAACACCACCATGTCGGGATCTTTAAAAAGCCTTTCTCTTCTCACCTGGATTCCCTTAATCCATGGCCTAAACTTGTTTTTTTTATGATTTTTTTTAATAATACTTTTCCAGGACTAGTTTCTCCAATGTACAAAATTAATTGAGGTGCTTGTTTTAGGCTTCAATTCCAAATTATACTTTTATTTTCTAATACTCATCATCATAATAAGGAACAACTCATCAAAATTAAAGAAAACACAATTGTAGTTTAAAGGATATTATCATGGAATTGAAAATGTAATTTGTAAAGTAGAAGAAAATATTTAGAAAACATATATCTGATAAGGTTTAAAATCCCTTCTCACTGCCCCTTTGTCCCCATCCCCCTCTCCTTCCCACTGAACCCCTTTTCAGCTTGTCTCTCTTCTCTTTTGAAGCCATTTTCCTCATATTATGCAGCTTCCTGTAGACGGGGACATCCACTGTGAGTCAAGATTACAATGGTCACTTTGCATTTTTTTATATATACTTATTGTCCATAATGAGTTACATTATTTAGTGGGAAAACCATGCGTTGTTATCCAGAATTCCCCAAAATCCTCCCTCCCCATCCCTGATCAGCTGGATATCCTCCTCCGTGGGCTGTCTGGATTAGTCCTTGTGGCAAGGGATCCTGTATATCTTAGTACTCATCCCGGTCTTCCTGGCCCTGCCTCTTTAAGACAGTTTTCCAAAGCACTTCCCTTCCTTTGCTCTCACGCTCTTCCTGTGCCTCTTCTGCAATGGCCCCCGGGACATGGAGATGTGGCAGCACCATTTACTGCTGAACCCTCAACTAGCGTTTCACCTCAGCACTTGCATGAGTTTTGAGTCTCCCCAGGACTCACCGCCTATGAAACAAGAAGCTTTTCTAACCAGAATCAAGAGTACAACAACCCACTGGAGCTATCCCACCAGGTTTTGAAAATTTCAGTCATCTAAGATCCAGTTTCCATGGGCCATCTTATTATTATTTGCCATTTCAAATTGCTTACTGAGTAAATAATATTCAAACTTGCAGCATCATGTCTACCAAATCTCATATTTAAATTGCCGCTCGTGTTTTCTGATGTGCTTTGAAATACCATCATTGCTAGAAAATAGCCCTCGAGGCCGGTGACAATTGTCTCCTGTTCTAAGTGCTATTTCAAGAGACGCTGAGGCAAAGTTACAGTGGCTGAGGACAAGTATTTTATTAGCAGAGTTAATGGTAGAGCAACAGGCAATGCCAATGATGAAACTACACGGAAATCTTGTTATTTTCCAAGGCTAAAGCAATTATCCTTTTTTATTAAAGGGAAATGGGGAAAACAGCAAGGCATGCATTTGTTAATTTTTTTTTCTTAAAGAAGAATGATGTTGTTCATTAGACTATAGCATTGCTTACTACATTCAAAAGTCATTTTAGCTGAATGGAGAATGCAAGAGTAAAAATGAGTAATAAAGAAAGCAGCGAGGCAGTTATGCCAGGGTTAATGAGGGACGGAAATAAGATCGGTTTGGGCCACGTTCTCTATAAATCTGTAAGCGCATTCACTGCCGTGTGGATAGTTCATCTCTGCTCTGTACATCTTTCACGAACCTTCCTACGTAGTCTTTTTTCAGTTTCCTGATTTAGGCACAGTCTGCAAGTCCCTGGAAGCTCTGAACAGGCTTTGTTCTCAATCTTCCCTCTCTAATATCATGGCAAGTACGTGGAAGGTGTTTATTTCTCTTGAAGGTATGTCTAAGAACACGATTATAGAAACAAATCATATGACAGTCGTTGTTAACAATGTGGATGAGCCATATTAGAACTAGTAACTAGGGCAGAATTGCTAAGTTCCCAGCACTCATTGGGAGAATTTAACACATACAGATTTAAGAGGATAAAATACTTAGTAAGACTGCAGTCTCCTCTATTAAAACAAGTTTTCATAATACAAACCTCACGAAATGAGTGCAACTGTCCTACAACAGCCACAATGCAATAAATACCTTGAAATCTTTGTGTAAGGGAGAAGATTCCTAGAGGGAAATGGATATATATACTTTTGTTCACTTATCAGTTAAGTTTTCTTTCCAGGGTGATATTTTTTGTCCTCTAGGATTTCTACTAATTTGAGAGTGCTAAGGAGATACAAACATTATAACAAACATTATAACTGTCGCAGTCAGCCACAGGCCGCTGGGATGAATCTCCAAACTAGGCACAGTTTATGGGATGAAACAATTTATTCAAGCTACAGATCCAGGGGAAGTCCCATAAAAGTGAAAGAGGCTGGTCCTCTTTCGCAGGTCCCGAGCAGAGAGAAAAACCTATCACCTACACCACACACACACACACACACACACACACACACACACACACACACACACACACAGAACAGGGATCAGGCAGGAGGGCCAAGGAGAGAAATTCTTCCCCTTTATATAGCCTTAGGATGGGGTCTTACAACCCTTTCCCAGACCTAATGGCTTTCTGAGTCTCTGGAATCTCCTTCCTGCACTGCCCACACAGGAAAGAATGCTTACTTCTAGCTCCTTTGAGCTTCCTTACATCCTGCCCCCTATTGAGAGGCTGCCTTCCTGTAAACATCCTCAGAGACCCACCCAAGACAATTAAAAAGATCAAGTTGACAATAAAACCTAACCATCACAATAACAATATAAGATTATAATGATTATAATGTTTGTAAAACATTCATATTATAGGTAAGCAGTGATACCCAGATACATGTCTGATATTTAAAGAAATAAATTAACCTGTTTTATACATTTAAATGATACAGACCCATATTACTTATAAATGTTGGATCAAGAACAAGTGGTTGAGACTATAGATATTCATAATACAAATTTGGGAAATTCTACAGACTTGGAAGGTACCAAATTGCAAGTGATGTTTAAAATAATGGAATAATTATGCCTTGGCAGGGGGAGAGTTCACTGCATAAAATGTTTGCCTCAAAAGCACAAGGACCTGAATTCCATCCCAGTTCTCCTGGAAAAATGCCTGTAATCCCAGCACTGGGGAGGCAGAGATGAGAAGATCCCTGTGGCCCACTGGCTCTCAGTACCAACTATTTCATGAGATTCAGGCAAGTGAGGGACCCTGCCTCAAAAATGATGATGTCACTCCTGAGGATAAACCTGATGTTGTCCTTTGGCCTCTCCATCCCAAACATTTTATGTTTGAATCTTATCCCCCCCCCCCAGTACCACAGGCAATCGTGTTATTTAGATATAAGTTTAAAAGGTAATTAAGTTAAAGTCTTAAGGTATGTCCCAACCCAGCATAACTGGTGTCCTTATAAGAAAAAGTTTAGACACAGGCACATGGAGAGAGAAGACAGTGTGAATATACTTGGGAAGGAAGATGGCTGTCTGGAAGCCAGAGAGAAAGGACACACAGCAACCCACACCGTGACACCTCTTGGATCTTGGACTCTCCAGTTGCAGAGCTATGAGGAAACAAACTTCTGCTGATTACAAAGAAGAAAAAAAAAAAACCTCGCATGAATAATGTGGAATGTTTTCAGCATAAGAAGATGATAAATTCTTGAGGATAAGTATGCTTAACCTTCTTTAAAACTTAAACCATATGAATATATGTTGAAGCATCTCATTGGTACATTCATTAAGGCATTAAGATTTATGTGTTCATATGATTGTACAAGCAGATTTAATTTTCCAGAGACCAAGTTTGACTTTTTTTTTTTTTTTTTTTTTTTTTGGTTTTTCGAGATAGGGTCTCGCTCTAGCCCAGGCTGACCTGGAATTCACTCTGCAGTCTCAGGGTGGCCTTGGACTCACAGCGATCCTCCTACCTCTGCCTCCCAAGTGCTGGGATTAAAGGCGTGCACCACCACGCCCGGCTTACACTACAGTTCTTAAAATGAGTAAAAGTAATTGTGAAATCAGTGACCATAGGAGGCTGTCCCTGTCTCAAAGTGTGTCTCTTGTTAAGAAGTGGTAAGTACAGAATGCTGTTTGTCTGCGTCCTAACCATCTTTCTCAAACCTTCTTCTCCAAAGCAAATGTAAGTATACAGGGAGAAGTCTGTGTGCTGTGGAAATCGTGTTGTGATTTTTTCTTCTCTATCCT
Source organism: Zapus hudsonius (assembly GCA_004024765.1). Lineage (NCBI taxonomy): Eukaryota > Metazoa > Chordata > Mammalia > Rodentia > Dipodidae > Zapus > Zapus hudsonius. Next base: position 11,931 of record PVHP010020309.1, on the reverse strand, counting down.
GTATATTTACTTCCAAGTTGCCAGTTAAATTTAAATGTAGTTGTATATACAAAATGGTATTTAAACTATATGTTGTAGAATGACTGAATCAAACTCATGTGCATATACCTCTCTGAATGGCCAACATGTGATTCTTTGTTTTTTAAGTTGAGAGACTTGAAAGTAACAGGACGCATTGGAGAAATGAGAAACTTAAAAGGCAGAGGCCCAACAGATCCTGTATTTTCATCAATCCATTATATTTTCCATCATCAGAAATAGCGAATATCTGTTAAAAAGGGATGAAATCGAACTGCAACTGTCCTCTGCAGGCTTGCATCTTGGTTTGACTCTTACATCCCTGTGAGAATGAGAGTCACTGAAAATGTCCACCCCCGGTGGCCCTCGGTGGAAACAGGAGTGAATAAATTGGACAGCATGTCTTTCAGAACAAGAGCCAAAGTCTGCCTCCCGAGTGCTGGGATTAAAGGTGTGCGCCACCATGGCTCAAGTTTGACTTTTATTCATTTTCAGAAGAATAATAAAAACAAAAAGCAGAAGTTAGCCTTATCATGTATTTCTATTTTTATGTTTCTGATTAAGTGAATTACTTGAATTGATCTCCTAAGAACCTGGTTGTATTTTTGGAGTTACCTGTAATTTGATTCATTTTTGTAATAATTTTACAGCATAGGCTATAAATTTGGGGAAAAAGTATAGAGAGAAACAAAATAAAGATAAACTTAAATGTTAGATCTTATGGCTTCAGTATTTTCCAAGTGTTATATAGTTAATTAAATTTAAGTATCAGGATAATAGTAAAATACAAGTAACAAATATAAAATTTCTATAAATTTCTCACAAAAGTCAAAGATAATAATTCTTTTAAATATTCACTATATTGATAAAATTGTCAAGATATACATTTAGATCAAATGCATTAGCATATACACATCTATATGCATATATATATATATATGATTTTATGTATTTAAAATCTAGCACCTACAAATGAGAGAAATCATGTGATATTTGGCTTTATAAATCTGGCTTATTTCACTTACTGTGATGATCTCTGTTTTCATTCAAGAGACATGATTTTTTCTGTAATAGCTGAATAACTATTGTGCAAGCCTATTACATTTTCTTTATCTATTCTTCTTATTCATCTGTTGAGAGATACCTGGGCTGATTTCAAATTTTAGCTATATAAATATAGAATGCTGCTTAAAAAACAAGAGTGAAGACTATCTCTGTGGTGTGTTGACTTAGAGTCCTTTGGGTATATAGACAAAATTATAGTCGGGTCACGTGCTGGGTATGTTTTAACCTTTATGGCAACCTCCATACTGATTTCTATAGTGGCTGGATTAATTTACATTCTCACTAGAAATATATAAATGCTACCTTTCCTCATATTCAGGTCAGTGTTTATTTCCTTAATGACAGCCATTCTGACAGGGGTATGATGGAATCTCCAGTTCAAGCCGTTGTATATTTGCTCATGTTTATTGGCCATTTTCACTGAGTGTCTTGAGAACTGTCTCTTCTTTTCCTTAGCTCACATATTGATTGAGTTAGTTTATTTGGGGTTTTAATTTTCTTGAGTTCTTTATATATTCTAAGCATTAGTCTTATGCCATAAATTTAGCAAGAAAGACATTCTTCTATTCTATCTGCGGCCTATTTACTAATTGTCTCCTTTGCTGTGCAAAAACTTTTAATTTCAGGCAATCTCATTGGTCAATTGTTTATTGTCTGACCTATTGGAATCCTTTTCATGACTTAACTGAATTTTTGTTGATTTATTTTGTCTAAATGACAAGTCTTCTGCTGAGAGTGGGTGCTGAAGGAACTCACTCTAGGTGTGTCGAGTTCAACCTGGGCTTTTGCTCTCAGTAATATTTGGTTTATGGAACTGGGTTGCATCAATGTTCAGAGCATGGAGGTTCCTAGCTGTAATCCTCTTGGAGAACTGATCACTTAACTGATACAATTCTTTATTCTTGCACTAAGTTGCTGGAAGCTTATTTTGTCAGATATCTGCTTAGATGCATCTTAGTTTCTGACATTTGGAATCTGTTTCCTTTTTTTGCACTATAACATTACTTTTATCTTTGTCAGTGAGGTCTACTTATTACAAAATGGACAAATTAATGGGTCTTTTTAAATTCTAATCTGCTGATCTGCTTTGTGATTGGAGAACTGTGACCATTTCCTTTCCAGGTTATACTGGAAGATATGAATCATTCCCTTTCTTTTGTTACTTTATAATATTTGGAATTTTCCTAAAACTTATTTTTGTATTTTCTAATAATCTGTGCATTTACTAATTTAGCATGTAATATTTTTTTCTGGGAATTCATGGCTATATTTTTATTTCTCGGCAGTATATAAAATTCCTTTAGGTACATTTTGGAGTCCTGGATTAGTAGTTATGTGTTCCTTTATTTTCCTTTCCCTTCCATTATGGAAGATGCCTTTGCTGGCTCGAGTATCCTGGGTTTTCACAACTTTGTATCCACTGTTCAGGGCTGTTTGTTTTGAAAGAGAAATATCCCACACAGGCAAGGTTGTTTGGATCCCAGGTGACCAGCTGGTGGTGCTGCTTGGGAATGTTGGGAAATTTAGAAAATGACACCCTTGCTGGGGGAAGTGGGTCCCTGGGGGTAGGCCTTGAGGCTTTTATAGCCTGTGTGTGTCCTCCATCATCTGCTGCCTGATGATGACGTCACGAGATGGCCTGCCATGTCTTCCTTACCAAGACGGACTCTATGCTCTTAAACTGTAAACCAGAATAAACTGTTTCTTCAGGTTGCTTCTGGTCAGATATGTGAGCTTGGCAACAAGAAAGTAACTAATACACAAGTCCTACTGTCTTTCAGTCACCTTGTATTTCTGATGAGGAAGCACCACCCCAGAATCTCACTTTCATCCACAAGGACTAGAGCTATACTCATAAACGACCATTGTTTGACAGATGTCACAGAATGGAGTAGTGTGTGTGTGTCATCTTGCAGAGGGTCAGCACAAAACTGTAAGCGTCAGATGAGGCCAGTGTGATGGTTAAGTTTGTCAACTTGATCTATGTAATAATCCACAGTAACCTTGGACGGGTCTCTGAGCTAGCCTACAGGAAGAATTGACAAAATCCTTTTGGGATTTTGGAGAAGGGAGGAGATCCCTTCTCCAAAGTAAACCCTTTCCCCCAGTGGGTGGGCCTTCAAGAAGGAGACTAATATAAGGAAGCTTAGGGGGAAGGAGACACTCTTCCTTCCTCCCCTGGCTGCTGGTGCTTGTTCGTGACTTGCATTCGCATCCTGCTCTCCCACCCTTCCTGGACATCAGAACCCAGTTTCCTCGGCCTCACATCGTGGGCTGAAGAGCAGCCACTCCCCAGGGAGCCATCAGGCCTTCTGGGCTGGATTGGGACTGCTGAGGCCTCCAGCCACGTGGACTGAACAGATACTGGTTTCCTCACCTGTGGGCCTGCAGACTGCTATTGTTGGACTGTCGTAAACTACCCCAATAAATTCCCTTTTACTACAATCCATTCTATCAACTCTGTTTCCTCTAGAGAACCTTGACTAATACAGCCAGTAACCAGGTAGCAAAGCTATGCCATTCAGGTCATTGGATCCCTGTTATTCCGTCATTCAGTGGTTCATGGCTTTTCTCTGTTCTGCTTCTTCAATCCTAAAATCCCTAAAAGTCGCTTGTCCAACCTCTTCTCATCATGACCAATCTCCTCAGGGTACTACATGAGGTTCTTCAGGCTCTTCATCTGTGAATCGCCAATTTCTCTTCTCTTTCTCACTGAAAGATGGGATAATGCCTCTCCCTGCACTTAATCACCTCAGCAGCTAGCTAACCTGAACAATTGATGTAGGAATAAGAATTGAGGCTTTAAGAGTAATACATAGATTAATTCAACTTCATACTCCTGATGATGAAGATACCTAATACCATCAAATATTTGCTAGGGACTCACATGGATGCTTGCCATACCCCAGGTCTTATCTGTGAATTAACTTGTATAATCTTCCAAACTAATTGGTCAGTTCCATATTATAATTCTGTTCAACAGCTATGCATATTCAAAACCCATCTTCTTAGCCAATAGAGTAAACTACCCTCCTGTTTTCACTGTCATGAATTACACTCCACTTTACCCGTCAACTCTTTTCACATAGAATCCTAAGCTTTGCCAATCAAGTGACCCTTTCTTCTTCCCCACAGGGTTCTCTGGCTCCTGTATTTCCTCTCACAGCTACAGCTCCTACTTTTCAGCTACTAGAATCATTACCCCTGGGACTCTCGGGTGACACTGGAAACCCTGTTGGATATGTGTGGCTACCACCATCACCTTCCTGTCAATTCTAAAGTACTCATTTGGATCATACCCTGTGATCTGTTGGTGTCAGATAGTCACACGGCACCTGTTGTGGTGAGAAAACTCAAACCACCACCTCCTCCTTCTTTCTGAAGTCCATGTTCCTACCACTTTCCTGAGATGGAGTTGCTCTCTTTGGGAGGATTTCTGAGTTTACAATGTGAGTTTATCCACAACTAATTTAAAACATACTGTATTCCCAGAGATAGTAAGTCATCAAGTAAAGTAGAGTTGGACATACAAAGTTTGTATTTGTACAACTCACGTGTCTTTAGCTCAGAACTGTGTCTGAATTTTCCTTCATCATATGGGAAGATCCATAACCACTGATTCTGATCATTACACATGCTGGCTGCCATTGTTTCAGTGTAGCATCTCCAGGGAGTGGGGTCGCCTTCATCCCATGTTGTTGGCAAATTGTCTTTATTTTAATGTATGTAACAAAATTATGACTTTGGAAAAATTTTATTCACATACTTTTTAGTGGTGCTTCAACGTGCTGGTAGCATCTGTCTTTCTTGTGGCTCCAGTGATTGATAGGCCCTCATCAGTGTTAGGCAAACACTCCACCATGGAACTATGTACTCAGCCCTCAATGTAATTACTTACTTAATTCAGTAATATTTCTTTATAGTAAAGTATAAAATGAAAGACCTTTAGTATCATCCACCCCACAGCTTGATTCTCAGGTTTCCTGAGTGTGACCCTGGTTAAATAACTACTTAATGTTCTCTGTTACTGTCTCATAGACTAATAATAATGCTTCCCTTGCAGAAATATTGATGAGATAATACACACAAAGCAAGTGAGAAAGAAGAGACATAAATCAATCCCTCAACACAATTGTTTCTATCAATGTGATGAATTGATGATGTCAGGAATGTGAAATTGAAGGCAGAGTCCATCAATTGTGGGAAGAGCAGAGCACATCTATTCCCTGTCCTGCCAAATTCAACTGCTGGGTTTATCATGAAAAAAATCTAACCAGATTAAATTAGTCAAAAAGGTAGATTATATTGACATGATTCATGTCTTTGGTCTACTGATGTAGTTAGTAGTCTATGTGGCTGGTTTACATTTAAGGGAAATAAGTATTAGGAGACTCTACATACTAAGGCTCAGGTGTTTACTCACCAGCAGCCTCCATGTATTGTTATGTGTATTTCCATGAGATTTTCAAAAGGAACTGAAGAGCTTTCAGAGTATATAAGAGATGACAGAAAGCTGAAGAACCGGGCATGGTGGTGCATGCCTTTAATCCCAGCATTTGGAAGGCAGAAGTGGAAAGGTCACTGTGAGTTCACACACCCTGAGTCTGCATAGTGAATTCCAGGTCAGCCTGGGCTAAAGCAAGACCTTACCTCAGAAAACCAAAAGAATTAAAAAAAAAATATTAAAAACCAGCAGACAGCGGAACGCATAAATCTAGCCGGTCAGAGGTGAGAAGACAGGCTGTGGTTCAGATTTTAAACATCATTGAGACACAGCATATTCTATCCCATGCATGTGCTCAATATTTATATTTCAATTAAAATAATAGAGACATTTTCTGAGGATGGAGGAGGTGTTTGTTATAATTCATAGTACCAGGCTTGTTACCAACTTGTTAATTCAAGGGGAATAAAACGGACTTTGGAGAACGGGAAACTTTCTTCAGCATTCAGGCCCCCTTACTTCAAAAGAGTCTGCATTCTTCCTGCTGCCCGAATGCAGATCACCTGGCCCAATCTTAATGGCTGTAATCTCTCAAACAATCCTGGCTGAACAGGCAACAGTTTTAGCCCAGAGATTTTCCCTTCTTTCTGTGCCATCTCCATCTGCTCACATCAGCAGCTCTGTGTAGGTTTTCAGGACACATAGGCAGGCAGAACACAGCAAGTATCTCATACAAACTGCTTCTGGAAAAGTCCCAACAAAATTCTTTCTCATCCTTGTAAGCATTCAGAACATATTCATTTGTGGAGGACACCTGGATCAAACCTAGATCTAACTTGATTTATAATGTCTATCCATAATATACACATAAGATTTATCATTTACTAATGTTGGAACCTTTCTCTTAAGCTCTATGAAGCACCCCTGAGGGGGATCAGGCCCTCACCCGCGACACCATCCTGGTTTCCTGAGGATCCTACCTGGTTCTGATGGCCATTCAGACTCCCGTCTCTCTCTGCCATTCTGGGTTCCCAGTCCGGGACTCTGCAGTCCTCTTTCTGCCTGGAAAGGAGACCCCGGAATCACATCAGGGGTGCACACTTTTCTGTTTCCAATGGCCTCAGTGGACTGCAGGGTCTCAGATTGGTGGCCCTGTTTTACCCAACAAATGGGGTATGGCTGTCCAATCTCGCTGGGGCCTCCAAAAGGTTGTAGAAATATTCCAGTAATAAACAGACAAAGCCTTTGCAGCAAGAGGAGAGGGGAGTTTAATTTACAGTTAAAGCAATTACTTTTGTCTCACTGAACTTCAAAGCTCTAGTAGTTTTTCATCTCATAGCCATCTGTGGCCTGAAGAATGTAACAATGCATATAGGGGAGGGGCAGTGAGCTCACACTCATTTTGCTACAATATAATGATACAATTAGATACATAGATCATATATGATCCTGGCTCTGAATAATAACACATCTTGCTTCTGTTCATTTCGTGGCACTTTAATTCTTGTCTTCCTACTATTGTGGTTCTTTAAATTGTTTTTTGTTTGTTTTTCAATTTCACAAGCCAAAGATCTGTGGAAGCATGAAAGAAAATAAGAAGTAGACAACATTTATATATTTACTTATTTTATTTTGTGGTGCTGGGGAACCAAGCCCAGGGCAAGCATGAGAGAGCCACATCTCAACCCAAATGTGTGGAAAAAATCCCAGGTTGCCAAGTCATATGAAGAGGAATACTTCTTGGGAGGCATGGAGCGTGTTGCACAGCAGGAGATCGTGCAGGGATCAGCAGTCTGACTGCCAGTAGGTGCTATCTAACTGAGCAGTAGCCATTCAGTGTGGGTAGAGGGGAGCTCACTTTCAGAAAGAGCCACTAATCAGCACAGTGAAGCCACTGGGACAGTGATGCCATAACTTCTAAATTTTTTTAAATAAAACCTATGAACCTTGCTATCTAGCAAAAATCTTAATGATTATTAAGACTTGTCAATTATTTGTATTATTAGGAAAACAAAACCGCAGTAAAAACTTAGCCCTTCTGCTCTGGTTACCTATTACCACCGAGTTTGTGAATTATTATTATCAATATTATCACATAGAGGTGGGACTAATTCTTTCATGTGGTTAGAATGCAAAATACTAGTATGTCAAAAATGTTTCAAAATCTTCTGGCGGGGCCCGGAGATAAATGGTGCTGTAAGGAAAGACCCTTGCTGCGTAACGATGAGAACATAATCCCCCTGCCCAGAAGCCCTCGGGAAATCTAGGCAGAGCTGCAGATGCTGAGCGGGGTAGAGATAGTAGATCATGGGAGTTCCCTCATCATCCAGTCTTTCTGAGAACTGGGGAGCTTTGAGTTGATAAAGACACTCTGTCTCTGACGAAAAGGGTAGAAAAGTTATAGAGGCACTTGACTTTTTTCTCTGGCCTCCATGTGCCTTGAAACAGGTCACTTGAATCTGCACACATGTACATATAGCCCACAGTACATACATGGTCACCTACTACACACACATGCAGAAAACGTGATTTGCCAGGATTCATGTTTACATGCATACGTCTGACTGTCAGGCCATCATTCCATATTGGGCCTTTTTGATGTAAAAAGTGTGCAACTGTCCATGCCTCAGATGAAATCACTGTGTCACACACTAAAGATCGGATTTCTTCCTGCTGCAGGGCTGGGAGGAGAACCATGCCAGGAAAGTGTGCTACCAGAGAGCCATGTCCAACTCTCTTTTTACTTTGTATTTTGAGGCAAGGAACTTAGTTTCCCACTCTGGCCTTGAGCTCACAAAGAAGGCCTTGAGTTAGGTCTTTGGTGTGTGCACACCGTGTGTTTGTGCTCCTGTCACGGACTTCATGAGGACAGGAGTAAAATTACAGGCCCACATCACCATGACACTTTAATAATGAACAATCAAACTAAGGCAAATTGTTGGATACCAGATTTTTAATAAAGAGCAAACAGGATATTGAAGAGTTGAAATTATCCATATGAATTAGAAGTGTCAATAACATGTCATTCTCCTTTAAACTTTCCCAGAAATTTAATGTGCCAAGAGTTTAAAAAGACAACATGTAATAAGATATAACTTAAGCTTCTATATAATCTGTGGAAGTAGGACTTGAACCCAGGTCCCATAAATTCAGGTAAGAGGAGAGAGAAAGGGGAGACAGTCATGTGCATACTTTAGTGAGCATGAAACGATATGAAAATCAGAGATGGGAAGACAAGAGAAAGAGAGAAGGGATAAACAGATTGACAGACTAACCAAAGGAGAGAAAAGCCTGGTTCTTTGAGCAGTTGCTTTCAGCCATACCCTGTGAGATGTTCTCTGGATTTATGGTTTTGTTAACGTGCACAAATTTCTCACCCAAAGCAAATGCCAACACATCACAAGCACTGGCCTGGATCAGGCTTCTTCCCACATAGTTAGCTGCTATGTCCCATGACCTCACAGTCCTTGGGTAAGAAGGAGATGACATGGCGTTATCCACAGGCATAACCATTTTTAGCAGATTTTACCACATTTTTTTCGGAGAAATGATGCAGCCAAGATTTGTCACTGAATAGCACTTTTAAGAAATATTTCCACTCCTACAATCTCTCTGAATCTATTGTTTCCCTCATGTCTGAACATGTGACTAACAAGTGCATTTGGAACATATTCTCTGATAACAAAACCCTTTGGGAAGATCACTTGTCACTGACAACATTCATAATGGCTATGCCAAATGTGGTTAATTTTCAGAATGCATTTCTTTTGAGAGGGATTAGGAGGAAGACCCCTCCCACAGGTAGAGAGGGCATGGCCCCAGACAGTGACCTCATATCTGCTATCAAGGACACTCCCAGGCCAGAGCCTTGCCACTCCTCCCAGCAAAGAAATCTTTAAAGTCGTGACTTAAAATTGGGGGGCTGTCTTTTTCCTGTCTGGATTGCTGGGCCAGTGAGTTGTGCCCCTTCCCCTCTCTGATCCCGGTACCGGGATCAGAGAGGGGGGAGGGAATTTTCTCTTTAGCATGTGTGCTATTCCTTTTGTCTGCACTTTTTGGGTGATTTTGTGCACTTTGATGTTGATTTGTGAACCTCACAGACCACGTGGTGACTGGGCTGCTCCCTTTCCAATTCCCCCTTCCCTTAACTGAAACTAATCTAGAATAAATGTGTGATAAAAAAGTATGATTCTGTCCCAAGTGTCTAATTCTTTTGGCATTAGAGGACACGAACTCAGGGGGAAATGCAATGGTATGGCTGTACCAATTTCCCTGTTACAATATTAATTAGATGCAGTATTATCGGGTTATATTTTGTTTGGTTCTAAGGTTCCTAATTAGGAACACAGGATTTCAGTCTTTTGGTAGTATCAGCTGTTTCTGTCACTTTATCCTCAATGTTCACCATACTTGCAGTGCAAGTGTTAGTTCTATTTACCTTTCAAAAACCACACACCTATTCAGCCCTCATTTCCTCTGAGTGAATTAGTGCTTCATGCTTGGTCAGTACACTGTCCTTATAGCCCCAGGCCACAATGGTCAAGGGTTAGCATCTGAACTGAGCAATGATACTTAGATTTTGCTGTCATAAGCTGTCTTTTCAAAGATGTTCCTAAAAGTATTGTAGCCTAGAGCTACAGCAGCTCACTAACCCTCTTGGTGCTTGTGGAGTAGAATGTGTGGACAGGCGAGCTGCAACAGCTCCTGCCTGGGGAGATCACTTGTCCCCTCATTTCAGCTTTGTCTAGAAAAAACATATCTTCTAGGTATCACAACCTTAAATTAAAATTATTTAATCAGTATCATTTTACACTATTTGCCTGTTGTAAGTGAATTATGAGTGTTTGTAGAAAGACAAAGGTCAAGAAAGTTGTTTCTTTCACAAGCAATATCCATAGCTGAATAAAATGTTTTTATTAAAGTTTCATGTCCAAGTAAAGATTTCATCACAATCCCATAACGCTGATTTATGGTAGGCAAATACGTCTTAAATTCATTTTATTTATGAAATTAAGAAAAAATGATATTAAATATAAGCATAAAATTTATGGATTCGTTCCTAAAGGACTATGTAGTCATTTATGAATGGGCTCAATATTAAAGATCATTATCTGGAAATAAGAAATCACTGGTTCCTTTCCTCACTGAGCTGTTGACCAAAGTGACCCATGAGGTCCCAAAAACAAGACAGGATTCTGTCAAGGCTCTTGGATGCCCACCCCAGGTCGGAAGCAAAACCCTGTTGCTGAAGAAACCAAAGAAAGATATCGATCAGCATCGAGAGACCCTTCGAGGCCCAGAATGATATCCAGCCCCCAGATGGTATTTAGTGCAGTGCTGGAAGGCACTGCATAAGCTGCCAGGGGAAGCTGGTCAATGACAGCTGGAGCAAACAGAGACCATTGGCATGAAACACAGCCTGTTGCCATGAGTAGGCTAACCACACTCCCTATTGGGAGAGAACAGCAAACCAAGAAATGAACACTTGTGCAATGGAGGAGCCAAAGCCTGAGGGAGGCAATCAACAGCTTTTAAATTTGGCCAAATATTGCACTTAGTGAGGGGGAGCCCTTAACTGGAACTGGGGACTTAGGGCTATATGCAATGGGAGCCAGAATCTGGGGGCCCCAAGGAGAGATGCACTATGCCAGAGATTGACAGAGAGCCTACTAAAACTAGAATCTAGCTAATTCAGAAATGTGTATCTCAGTTAACCTATACTGATCTCACTCTCCGATGGAGATTCTGTTTGTGTCTTTCAGAATGCAGCAAGAGAGCTATGGCTCATCCAACCCTACCAACAAACTGCAGGATGATAGCTGGCATCCTGACAAGAGATGAGCCACTGCAGACATACCGTGGAGGATCCATATGGAATCCCACAGAAAATGAAGGGATGAACAAGTGACCATAGTGACAGCCAATCAGTCAACACAGGATAAGCCAGTGAGACAGACACCAATGATTTTCGACACATCCTAAATCAGAAGTACAGAGAACCCTAAGTTCTCAACACTAGAACAGCCTTAATACACACCCAAAATGACTCAGGGAACTGAGGGGAAGAGGGGTTGGAAAGAGTGTGAGAGCCTTGGTGGGGGAGAATATCCAGAGAATGCCCCTCCCCCAGTAACAACACACTAGGGCTGGTGAAACCAGGCTGACTCCTAGGGTATCCATGGTACCCTGCCTCAAGGACTGATCCAGTGTGGTACCCTGCTAATGGGGCATGGAGGAAGTAGGGTTCTGCTGAGTCTGGCAGGCTTCTGGGACTGTCTCCTTCTGATAAGGAAGTTGAGGCAAAGTTCGAGGGCCCCTGTAAATCTTAGCAATCCTGAAAACTCCAGCCCCAGGCAGGACACAGCTCCGATAAGATAAGCAGTTCAAAGCCTAACTTAATCCAA
>PVHP010020308.1:0-30797 GCA_004024765.1 Zapus hudsonius | reverse complement strand
CCATGAGTGGTAGGGGAGAGAGTCTAAGCCTGTGAATAATTAGATCAGCCTGACAACCCCTGGTTCCAACCACTGGTTCCTTCCCTCACTGAGATGTTGACCAAAGTGACTCATGAGATTCCAACAACAAGACAGAATTCTGTCAAAGCTCTTGGGTGCCCTCCCTAGGCCTGAGGCAAAACCCTGTTGCTGAAGAAACCACAGAATGCCATCCACCAGCGTCAAGAGACCCTTCAATATCCGGAACGGTATCCAGCCCCCAGAAGGCAGTTAGTGTAGTGCTAGAAAGCACTGCACAGGCTGCCAGGGGAAAATTATCAACAACAGCTGGAGTAAACAGAGACCACTGACAAGAAATACAATCTGCGGTCATGAGTAGGCTGACCACACCCCCTACTGGGAGAGAACAGCAAACCAAGAAAGGAGCACTTGTGCAGCGGAGGAGCCTGGGCCTGGGGGAGACAATCAAGAGCCTTCAAATTTGGCCAAATTTCCACTTAGTGAGGGGGACCCCTTGTCTGGAACTTGGGATTCAGGGCGATAGTTACCGGATCCCATAGTCTTGGGCTCCTAAGACAAGATGCACTGTGGGAGCAATTGACGGGGAGGCTACTAAAAATAGAATCTAGGTAAACCAGAAATGTGTATATTTGTTAACCTACAATGATCACACTCTTCGATGGAGATTGTGTTTTTATTTTTTAGGATGCAGCGAGAGAGCTGGGGCCCATCTAACCCTACCAACCGACCGTAAGCTGATACCTGAGATTCTGGCAAGAGAGGAGCCACCACAGTCATACCGTGGAGGATCCATATAGAACCCCGCAGAGAATGACGGGAGGAACGAGGGGGGAATAAGGGGCAGGACCAAATGTCCTTGGATTTGCAGAGCTCCTTGGAAATGAAGCGAAGGCAGAAAGGTCTTGGGGATTCAGCGCTTCACAGGAGATGAAAAGCTCTCTTGGACACAGTACTTTCAGAGATGAAGGATGGCCCAGCCTTCTCAGGTGGGCAAAGCTTCCCAAATATGAAAAGCCAATTTAAAGGCTCTTCAGTGGGCAGAGTTCCCTGAAGAAAGTTCCCCTTATAAGAGGGGTTTATACCCCTTTTTTAAAAAGGGAAAATAAATAACCCTCATAATCATACTGCTTCTTTGAATCAGAGTGGAAATCAATCTAATTCTGACTTTAAAGCCTGTAAAGTTCACCTATGCTTCCCGTACATTCACACTCAGTTGGAGGACAGGTATATAGATTTTATTGAAATGGCCACAATTAATCAATAAATTTCTTCTTGCTAGTTCTATCACATATACCTTCCTATATCCCCTGCAATAGTTCTTTGATTGGTCCATGCCTCTCTCCCAGAATTTTCAGATGTACTCTCCATATACTTTTGCAGTTGTGCATATAATACATTCCTATAATGTTGTCTTCCTGTAAGTTACTAATCATTGCCTCATTTATGTCAATATTATGATAGTAGGAAGTGTTCTATGAAGATACATATGGGCACACACACATATATCCCCATATATGTATATATACCAACTGTGCTACCTATGACTATCCAAATGGAAAGTTCCCAACGAGTTCAGAAATATTCCCTCAGTCTTGTGTTGGTTCTTTTCCTCAAAATTCTCATGTAAAGCTTTTCTGTGGTTTCTATATCCAATACAAAAATCTCCCCGGTGCATTGATCCATATAATTTTACAGAAATGTCTGGGGTTTACTCATGGACTCCACTCACTGGCTTTGCACTATGGTAGCAAATAAAAGCCTATTTTCATTGGAAAAGTTGACCTGAACATAGATTATTTCTTGGTCAATATGCCCTCTGATTCTGTGATGTGGGCATGACATAGCACACAACATACCCCTCTTTCCATTCTAAGGTATGAAATGATTTCCCATGATTATGTAGCTAAAGAACAGCCGGTGTCTTGGATTCCTTCCCTCTTAGTAAAAAGATTTCCTGACTCATGAGGCTGTCGCTCTATGGGCTATAGAAAGTCTATTGTATCATAAAATTACTTTTGCTTTTTAAAAAGCATGTTGTCAAGCTCTACATATTTAGGTCATATGACAAGTTTTAAAATGCAGTGGCCTCTCGCCATCATCAAAGCATGCTTTTGGACACTGAAATGGACATGTACCAGGCAGAGGTGCTGCCTGCCACAAGTTCTCCCTGCCCTTTTCCAATCGCTCGCTCATGGCCTCACATTTGTTAGAACATTGACAAGTGCTTGGAGAATAAAGGACATGGCCTTAGAAGAACACAGGGCAAGCAGAGTGTCACCGGCTGCTACTGGAAGGTTGCTTATTGATGCGATGGGGAATGACCTTACTCTCACATGAGGTATCTGCTTCCCTGATGTCTATAGCTTTAAGAGCAGGTTATTTTCTGGGAGTGGAAAAATCCTGCTGCCTCACAATGTGGTAGTTCCTGTTGACTCAGGAGTGTTCAAGCCCATCCCAGGAGGCAAAGTCAAAGCCATTGGGCTGCACTGGGTTCCTCGATGCAAGTGGTGTTATTGCTTTGGTATGGACTCTTCTCCCTGACGCTGGAGCTTGTACTGTTCTCACAGCTTCAATTTATTTGTCATTGTAAGACCAACAGGGGAACTGACAATTTGGGAGGGATAGAGCAGGTTGGAGTAGACCAGAGCAAAAGTGTTTAAAAAGAATCTTTGTGGAGAAAAATGAAGGCAGTAAGTAATGAGAGCTCATCCTTTGCATGTGGTCACAATTTTAGAAGAATGGGGTGGTAATGACATATGTACTGTCTGAGAGGAACTGCCCACTGCATCATTAAGAGGACCAGCGATTGGTCAGAGGTTCCAGGTACTTGCTTGCAAAGCCTGCCAGACCAGGTAGACCCCCTCCCCCAGGACCCACATAAAGATAGAAGCAATACAAAGCTCATGGGAAGAGACCCTTTCTCAGAACGTGGAGCACATATACCTCAAGGTTGGCCTCTAAATTCCACATACACACCGTGGCATGTGTGGTAGGATGCACAAATAAATAAATAAAATTTTAAAGAGACAATCCCACGAGGGTGTGCTAGGATAGCCTGTCTGTTTTCTGACCGGTGGATCAGATGCTGTGACACTCTAGGACATCTCAGGAAATGGGGACAGCTAGCTGTTTGGATAGGTATCCAGTCATTTCACAAATATGTACTGTGCCTCTGTTTGGAGTTGAGCACTGTATTGTTACTTGGAGAGGTCTTGATGAATGACATAGGGCTGTCTCTGTTCCTGTAGTGCTGGCGGTGGCACAGGGGTCATACAACTATACACTTGTTTAAATATGTTTTATTTATTTGAGAGAGACAGAGAGAGAAACAGAGTGAAAGTGTGTATGGGCATGCCATGGCTTTCTGCCGCTGCAAACTCCAGGCGCATGTGCCACTTTGTGCATCTGGCTTTGTGTAGGTACCGGGGACTCAGTACCTTTAACTGCAGAGCCATCTCTCAAGTCCACACTTATTATTTTAGTATGTTAAGTGCTGTGAAAGGGAAGTGAGCTCATAGGAAAGGCAGGTGGTGGAGAGATCTGTGCCAGCATTCGGAAGGCACACAGGTGTCTGATGGAAGTTGCCCATAGTGACAATAAATAACAGCAGTATTCCATAAACCCAAGTGACAAAAATTCTTCCTTAGTAAAGATAGAGCTTTCTTTCCAAGCCTCTCTCCCCCTAAAAGTCTTGGGTTAGGATTGCTAGCAATTAGATACATTGCTAATTTGAATATACATATACATATACATCCATATATATATATATATGTATGTATGTATGTATGTATGTATGTGTATTCTCTTGCTCCAAATTCTTTTATGAATGAACTTCCAAGCTATAAAAAGGGGTCAAAAGATACACAGTATGCAGGAAGCTCACACATAAATCCACAGTTATATCATCAGTTTCAGGTTTTCCTGATGAGTCCAATAAAATTTAGTGAAGTGGTTTAAAATTTGTTTTTGCTTTGTTTTTAAGGTACTTGAATTTAAAATGCTAATGACTTCATTCTCTGTTTCCAGTTTGGTGGGCTGGGTGCTATTTATTTTAATACTAAAATGCCACAGAATGACCTAAATAATGGAAAGGAAACTTTCCTTTTTCTCAGCAATGCCTTTTCACTACTTTTATTGAAGCAATAATAAAAGTAATATTTTAGGTAACTTGGGAAGCATTGTAAGATACACACCCACAGTGCCAGAGGAGGGTTCATACAGCACTGTGACTCTCCCCAGACATAAAGCCACCTGCTGGGGATGGTGGGAAACCTTTTATTTTGCAGAGGCTCTTCAAAAGTAGGGCACTAAAATCCTGAGAAGTTTTGCACATATTGTATCTAAAGGTCACACACCTGGTGTCCTGCCCACTTTGCTGTCGGCCCTGAGGAGATATGGAGCAAGTCCAGCAGTAGTTAATGTATATGGTCTTCTGGAATTGTGGCTTCCTTTGTGATTTCTGACATTGGTACTTTTTAGAAATCTGCCTACTGTGCTATAAATGCATTGTTATGCAAATTGACACCCTGATTTTGCCCAATCTCTTTGTATGATAATAATGGAACTTTTAATTATGCTACTTTATAAAAAAACAATTTTGCATTTCTTTCCAGACTTAATGTTCTACTAGCCGTCTCTTATATGGATGAAATTTCAAATAGTAAGAGTAGGTTTTAGAGTATTGGGAGACAGTAGTTTTCACGCAGTATAGAAAAATGCAAACCTAAGAAAGAGAGAAATGGAGGTTATCCTTTTTATGGGAAGCTGGAAAGAATAACATATTTCCTGAGCAGTGCACGGTCTGCACGTCCTCTTTTATCTGTCAATCAAGTCAGAGGTCTGAGAACCACTTTGAGCCCCATACTGTTAACCAATAATGAACCACCCAACCAGTGTAGCTAGTATGAGAGGAAAGTCCTTCCACTTGGGCCCGGGGAACTACTGTGGGCCTTTTACCTTTCTAAGTACATATCTGGGCCTGTTACTCTCTGCTTAGAGTCCTGCAGGGGATGCCTATTGCCCGAAGTACAGATCTATATCTGCTCTGTGGCTGCCCATCACCCGGCACCCACCTTCTCCCCCGAATGCCACCTTCCTGTGCTTTTAGTTACCTTGGTAAGTAAGCCAAGCCACGATGTGCCTCGATACCTCCTTCTCTCCTACTGATCCTTCCATCTCTTCTCTTTCACCGTTTGCCAACCATCGGATGCTCACTCAGCATGGCCACTTACTGACTGTATAACCATGAGTCCTAAGCACCTGGTCATCTTGATGACCTCAGCCATTGTCATGAGCATGATGTCATATCAGACTCAATGTCCTATACACCAGAGGGACACATTAAAGTACCATTTCCCCATGCTTACACAAGAGAAAACTGGCTTTCTCAGCATCAGAGAAACTGGGCAGCTGACCAAAACTTGAGATGAAATGTGCCTTTCTCCGTAGCCTCTTCTCTTTTTAATGTAGCACATTTATTTACCTACTGGAAGACTAGCTGATTAACTAGGACATTGTGCCTCAGATTGCTGAATATGACATTAACTTCAGAATATAGAGAAAGGAAGCTGTATGGGTTTGTAAGATGCTTTGTGTGGAAAGCACTGCCCCAGATGAATATGATTAAAATTATTCTTATATGCCATGAAGAAACACTATGTGCCTGGACCCAGGGATTACCTCACATCTCTTGGCTCCACCATGCTGGCCCAGGAACCATACTGGGTTTCCTCAGACAGCATGTAACCATTGCAGACAGGACCCTGAAATACCCTGGCTACTAATTCTGATGATTGAACTATCTACACACTGGGGTAGAGCTGAAGAATGGATGAGAATGGAACATTTGTTTAGTCTGTATTTATGACTTAAAGAAACACAGCAATATCGTGCTGTGTGAATCAATGAAGATGAAACCTAAGTTGCAATAGAGACTGTGATGCTTAGGTTTTGTTGTCAACTTGATCTTTTTAATTATCTTGCGTAGGTCTCTGAGGATGTTTACAGGAAGGCAGCCTCTCAGCAAGGGGTAGGATGTAAAGAAGCTCAAAGAAGCTGGAAGTAAACATCCTATCCTGTGTAGGCCATGCAGGAAGGAAATTCCAGAGACTCAGGAAGCCATTAAGTCTTGGATAGGGTTGCAAGACCCCACCCTGAGCCTATATAAGGGGAAGAAATTCTCTCCTTGGCCCTCTTGCCTGTTTGCTGTTCTGTGTGTGGTGTTGGTGATGGGATTTTCTCTCTGCTTGGACCTGTGAAAGAGGATCAGCCTCTTTCATTTTTATGGGACTTTCCCTGGATCTGTAGCTTGAATAAGTTATTTCCTCCCATAAATTGTGCCTGGTTTGAAGATTCATCCCAGCGGCATGTGGCTGACTACAACAGAGACCCAGTATTTTGCTCATAGGTATGAGAAGCTCATACATATGTATAGGGGATGTGTATGTGTCTATTCAAAGCAACACTGTTTATAGTTGCTAAGGCATATTAGTACAAGCAATTTGGACTTCTGTCAGTGATAGAATCAATGAATATATTGTTATCTAACCATGTGATCAATCACTCTGAGAATGGACTAGGTCTACAGGGATTATTATATGGATGGGAAATCTCTTGTATCACATTTAGTAAAAATTGACAGACAGTACAGTATGAGTTCATTAGGACAACCTTTACAAACTTAGTGATGTTATCCACAAGAGCAGGAAAGCTACGAAGGAAAACAAGAAATCATAAGGAAAAAGCAGGGCTGGAGAGATGGCTCAGCGGTTAAGGCACTTGCCTCCAGTGCCTAAGGTTCCCGGTTCAATTCCCCAGTACCCACATAAGCCAGACCCACAAGGTGGTGGCCCTAGTGTTTTCTCTCTCTCTCTCTCTCCCTCTCTCTCTCTCTCTCTGCTTGAAAATGAATAAATAAAAAATATTTTAAAAAATAAATAAAATCTAAAAAAATAAGGAAGAAGCAATTAAGTGTGAATGGGGAAGGAGAGGGTCATTACTGAAAGCTCCTGGCTGCCAGAGATGTTCCAGTGGTCCATTCTCCACCTGGTAGTGGTTATGTGGGTGCCAGGTTTATGGTTATCTGTTACACTACTCAGGTAAGTTATAAGTATCACGTGTCATGGTGAAAAATGCTTAGAACTACTGTGGTTTGAATACAAAATGTCCCCATAGGCTTGTGTGTTTGAATATTTGGTGCCTGGCTGGTGCAACTGTGTGGGAAGGTTGTGGAACCTTTAGGTGTAGAGCCTTGCTGGAGGAAGTAGGTCACTGGGGGTGGGTCTTGAGATTTTACAGCTGAAGCCAACTTCATGTTTGAATTCTGCTTTCTTTTTTTAAAATTATATCTTTATTCATAATTAGATACACTGAATGAGCAAATATTGTGTTGGTATCCCCAATTCCCCAATTTCCCTCCTCCCTGTCCCCAATTAGCTGGATATCTCCTCTGTAGGCAAACTGGCTCGGTCCATGGGGCAGGGAGTTATGGATAGCCTAGGAGTCAAGCCGGTTCCACCCCCTCCCCCCTTGGTATGTTGTTACTGAGGGAGGCCATGTCTCTGGACAGTCTCCTCTACCATGGCTCTTACAATCTTTCTACCCCCTCAGAATTCTGCTTTCTGACTGTAGCAACAGTGGGACCAGCCAGCTACATTTCCTTTATCATCAATCCCTAGAGCTGTGAGCAGAAATAAACCCTTTCTTCCTTAAGCTAGCTGCTTCTGCTTGGGCATTTGGTCACAGCAATGAATAAAACAACCAATACAAAAACTATATTGTGCTTTGTTAAGAAAATCTATGTAGCCGGGCGTGGTGGCACACACCTTTAATCCCAGCACTTGGGAGGCAGAGGTAGGAGGATCGCCGTGAGTTCAAGGCCACCCTGAGACTACAGAGTGAATTCCAGGTCAGCCTGGACTAGAGCGAGACCCTACCTCGAAAATAAAAAAAATAATAATTTCTTCGTCTCACACCAGGGAATCATTAGACCTCTCATATATATATATATCAAATTTTTAAGGCTTCTATTAAGGACAGAGATATTCCTTTATGTTCATTATATTGCCATCTGTAATATCCACCTACATGCATGTGATTAAGAGTTGTTGAAATGAACCTTAAATAGGTCACAATCTATTTAAGCTACATGTCCACTGCTCCATGATTTGAATATACATAATTTGTTTCAGCATTCCTCAAGGCTCATTTTGCTCTTTCTAAATATTATTGTAAATGATATAATGTGTCTTCGTGTATGCCCTTTGCACACTGGCGAAGGACTCCTTAGGGAGATTTGTGGAAGTGGACTTCCAAGGTCAGAGCTTTCAGTTCTTAAATTCCAAACTGAGGCTGTGACTGTACTCCAGGAGAGCAGAATGGAGAGCTGTGTAAGGTGAAGACATCTCCATGATGAACTGTCCTTTGAAGCAGGAAGCACATATTTGCTGCACTTTTAGCCATGAACATTTCCATTTCAGTTCTGGGTGTCTGGCTACCTTTTTATACCTCGTTGATAACTAAAAGACAAGCAAGGCAAAGACTAAAAGGAAGAGTCAAGCCTGTGGCTTCAGCAGTGTGCATGAAACCCCAGCCTTCTGTGAGCCTAAGGAGTCTCTGCCTAAGGCTTGCACCGCACAACACGCAAACCCCCAACAGTGCCTTTGCAGCTTCAGAGTGGGAAACAGAAGAATCAGCGTGCTTAACGATTAAAATTCAAAACTGGGCTGGAGAGATGGCTAAGCGGTTAAGGCACTTGCCTCCAGTGCCTAAGGCCCCCAGTTCAGTTCCCCAGAACCCACATAAGCCAGACCCACAAGGTGGTGGCCCTGATGTGCTCTCTCTCTCCCTCTCTCTCTGTGCTTGAAAATTAATAAATAAAATATTTAAAATTCAAAACTACAGGTGGCGAGAGATGCCATACATGATGAGGGAAAAGCTTTAAAGCATCATTTAAATCAGGGAAGAGAGAGATTGCACCACAGAATAAACGAAGATTTCTTACAAGCCAATGAGAAAACAGACAAAATATTTTCCCATTTAACTTTTTTGTAGTCAGTGAATTGTCAAACAAAGACATGTGTCATATGACTGACGTGCATAGACTCTTGGCATCTTCTAGAAATTAAATGATGGTATCTTGATGCCAGCAGGGCACAGGGCATGGAGGAAGTTGTTCCAGAACTGTGTCAGATGGTGGTCTGAATGAATGAGTCCTTGGTGGGTGATTTGAAAGTGCTCCGTTAGGATACTGAGCTAGCTGTCTAGCAGAAGTGCAAATGAGCAGACCTGTGATCCAACGAAAATGTATTTTTCTTCTGAAAAAAAACGCTGGTACATGAGCATAAAGTTAAAATAGAACATTTATTACCGTGCATGAAGCTCTTGGTACCTGAACCTTGCTTGGGAGGAGGGGAAAATGACTGACGGTACATTTTTGCCTATTTATGATTCAGCTTTTTGTAAATGGGTTTTAAAAAAAGATCCGGGCATGATGGTGCACGCCTTTAATCCCAGCCCTCGGGAGGCAGAGGTAGGAGGATTGCTGTGAGTTCAAGGCCACCCTGAGACTACATAGTGAACTCCAGGACAGCCTGGGCTAGAGCGAGACCCTACCTTGAAAAACCAAAAAAAAAAAAAATCCCCTCAAAATGAGGGTTATTTAAAAGAAGTTATAGCATTGATTTCACTTACTTAAAGCTAACTCTACCTGTATATATGTATGTTATAAATGCATGGGGAAAGATCTGGGGGAATGAGCAGTAAATTGGAGCAGCAGTTACTCTGGAGAGAGGTTTGGTGGCAGGGTTTGGACACATACCTGCTGTGCCTCAAAGCCCTTATCCCAAGCTTTGTTCTGGAATGATCTAAAGGTACTGGAGCCGAGGCAGCTCTAGAAGTCCAGGTCTGTGGGATTTCTTACATCTTACATCCGTTGTTTTTGGTTTGTGTGTCTGTTGTTTTGCTTTTTTGCCTTCTTGGGGAAGGTGATGTGGGGGTGCAAGTCCAGCACAGAAGAGAGAAGCCACTCTGGCCCTGGTCATTATCTGAGGGTGTTCACATACAGTGCCTAGCTCAGGTACCCCCTTCTGCCTGGTCAGTTCTGACAGCAGGCTCCCAGCTGTACCCAAGGGTGCTAACAGGACCTTTCTTTCAGTCACTTTTGTGGGTCAGGGCATGGAAATTAATCAGACCCAGACCAGGTACCCGTGGCTCAGTTCGAGATGACACCAACAGTATTAACAGTTAGATTTAACTACAGCTTCTTTGCTTGTCTTCTGAAAAAAAAAAATCACTGCAAAGAGAAAGGTTGTCTGGCCAGGTTGGTGGCTGAGAATGGTAAAGTTTAATAAATTCCCAGATAGTTTGTAAGGGCCACAGGTACAGTGACCCCAAGAGAAGGGGGGTGCTTTGCATCAAACCCAAGACAGCAGAGGGCACCTTCCATTGACCACTCAAAACCAAATCCCTAATCCAAATATGGTGACCATAGCAACAAGTCATCCAAATATTTTCTTCTTGTTGTTCTGTTTGCCTTTTCCACAAATAATTTATGTCACTGTTTAGATCATAACTAACCTTTTCTCTTTCTGTTTCTCTTTTCCAACTCTGCACAGGAACCAAGAAAGAGGTACAGAAAGATCACGATGCCAGTAAGTCGGTGGTTTCATCTCCTAAGAAAACCCCCTTGTCCTCCACCAGACTTCATTCACCAGGTACGTGGGAAATGGGATCTGTGCTGTTTGGACAGATGTGAAACTGCTGATTTCATATCAAAGCCATTAATAGATCAGCCCCAACCCTGTGGTGTCCGTGATCGTCCCCAGACTGCCAAACCCAGGGTGATATTTTCTTACTCTTTGAAGAAGGAGCCAATTGCTGGCATCATTTTTACCTTGAAAAGCAAGATGTTCTGAAATATAGAAATGGGAGAGTTTCTTTGCATATGAGTATCTGCTATTATAAAAGCATGCAAAAATATTCACAGTTAAAAATCACACTTTGAAGATCTAACCTCAAAAGAAAAGAAGAAAGATATACAGAAACAAGGGACTGTCAAGTGGCAGTGATTTTGTAAACGAAGAAACCATTTTATGTTCAGTTATGAACAAGCAAGGTAAGCTTGCCTGAAGGTTGAAAATTGGGATGAATTTCATATTAGAAGGCATTATCCCTTTGCAATGTAATCTGAAAGCATTTTCTTTATGCACAAAATAGTGGCTATAGTTAATTGAGTCTGATTTCACATTACCTGCCAGATACTGTCCTCAACTTTTTAAATGCATTAATAGATTTAGTCCTCCAATGACTAAAAAAAATGAGTTTTGCTTATATTATCTCTTCCTTTATATGTGAGAAGATTCTGAGAGAGATTTTAATGAATTTGCCACATGTAATGAGATTGTAAGGGTATTGGCTTAAACTCAGGTGTCTTAAACCAAAATTTGTACCCTTAGCCACTACACTTTTTTTGGTTTTTTTTGTTGTTGTTTTTGCTTTTTGTTTGTTTGTTTGTTATTCGAGGTAGGGTTTCACTGTAGCCCCGGCTGACCTGGAATTCACTATGTAGTCTCAGGGTGGCCTCAAACTCATGGCGATCCTCCTACCTCTGCCTCCCCCGTGCTGGGACTAAAGGTGTGCGCCATCACGACAGGCCTTACTTAGTTACTACACTATTTTAATCAGAAAGCTTGAAGAATTGACAGTTTACTAAATTCCTGGTCAGTTGGACATAATAGCACATGCTTCTAATCCCAGCATTTGGGAGGTGGAGGAGTGAGGATTGTGAATTCAAGGCTAGCCTGGGCTATACGGTAAAACCATTGTTAAAATAAGTCTGGTTGATTAAAAACTTTCAGGACCATAGATCTGTTTTTAAAAGGTGTTGCCTCTTGAACCAACTAATGTGACTTGAGTCGAGGTTTACACTGATCGTCCAGGCTTTATTCTTCAGAGGAGTGTTAATTTCTTCAGACTTGTTTTCCTTCTCCAATGGGGACGGCTTTTCTTACGACACTTCATATAATGTACCTTCACTGTCATTATACAAATATCTAAATAAATCAACATTCTGGGTGGAAGTGTCGAGAAGTATGGGGGTTAATGTTGTTTGTTTTACTGGAAACACTAATTTATCCAGAATGGCCAGTAGCTTGTGTTGTTAGCAGACAGTCACAGTCCTTTTTATTGTTATTGGGGCTTTTTATATTTTTAGACAGGGTCTCACTGCATATCCCACAGTGACCTGGAACTTGCAATCCTCCTGCCTGAGCCCCTGAATCCTAAGATTTAGATGTAAGTGCCACCGCACCCAGCAACAATCCATTTTCTGAATCTGATTGGATTAAATGAATTCAGAGCATCGGAGTTCTTAGTTCGACGGTTTATAGAGACATCTTCAAAGCACAAGGCTGCTGTACTTCTGAAACTACTTCGATATAAGTGCCATCTCCACCTTTGTTAAAAATACACTCTGTGTGCAGGTGTGTGAAGCAAACTGTTAGAACAGCGTTCCAAGTAACTATCAGACATGTTGGTAAATCTGGAAGATGTGTAAATGTTAGTAAATTTCACTTTATAAAGTATGCCTAGTGACAGGCATCTCACAACTACTTAAAGCTCATCTTTTTGTAAATATTTCATGTGTGTCTTTCTACGGGTATTTTATATTTTGCTCCTCATAATGCAAACACTATAACTTGACAAGCCATTGCACTATTTAAATTTTTTTAGCATATCATGAATTTAATTTGCTTCTGACTGAGTACATTTTGTAAGTCTTGAACTTTTTTTTTAATATGGAAGCTTCACGAATTTTCCTGTCATCATTGCACAGGGGCCATGCTAATCCTCTCTGTTTCTTTCCAATTGTAGTATATGTACTTCACAAGAGAGCACAACTTTTGAGTGTTTCACACATTCTATTTGGAAAAGAAGCCTTTATTAGGGGCCAAAAATATAGCTTAGTTAGCAGAGAGCTAGCCTAGCATGCATGAAGTCTTGGATTTCATCCTTGGTACCACATAAATCTAGCATGCTGGTACATACCTGTATTCCCAGCACTTAGGAGGATCAGAAGTTCAAGGTCACCGACAACTACATGAGGAGAGCTAGACCAGCCTGGGATGTGTGACAGCCTTTGTTAATAGTTACTCAGCCTCCGGCCAAGCGCAGTCATTTTCATTTGCAGTGATAACAATGTTTCCTGATGTGTTCTCAAATGGCGTACAGAATCCACAACTCAAGTTCCACTGTTGAGCTGCAAAATCTATTTGAATATTTCAACAGATGTTCAAAAATATGAATTAGATGTTCTCGGATTTATGCATAATTTTTCAGTATAAAATATTCCCCGTCTCCCGTCTCCTTCTGTCATTCTGAATATGCTCACTGAGCCATTTTTAAACATTTTTTTAAAAACCAAACTTTTAAGATCTAGACCAAAGCTGCATGTGTGAGGACCTAGAGACAGAGCCTGGTTTGAGAGCAGACTGGGGAACCCTACATATATCTGGAATTTCTAAAACTGGATAAAGGAGGAAGGGAAAGCGCCCCCTGCAGGATGAGCCTGGCCTGTTGCTGGTCTGACTCAGAGAAGGTGGGGAAGGGGCTTGGTCCCCTCAGGAACTGCCAGCAGCCCCCACCCAGCTGTCTGAGATCTCCCTTTGAGAGTGCAGCAAGTGCATGCACAGCCACACAGAAGCACCACAGCAGTTCTCACAGGCACAAGGACAGACCATGGCAGTGTGGCTTTTATATTCTAAGGGCATTAGGTACTGTGCAATTTTAGACTTTGTACATGTTAAAATTCCTAGGATAGAGGGCTGGAGTGATGGCTCGGCAGTTAAGGCGCTTGCCTGCAAAGCCTAGTGACCAGAGTTCTATTCCCCAGTACCCACGTAAAGCCAGATGCACAAAGTGAGGCATGCATCTGGAGTTCCTTTGCAATGGCTGGAGGTCCTGGCAACCCATTCTCTCTGTCTCTCAATCTCCCTCTGCTTGCAAATAAGTAAATAAAAGTATTTTTAAGATTTCTAGGATAACTGATAGGGTGTAAAAAGTAGAAAATATAGGTAAAATATTAATACCAGTGGGGGGATTAATGCAAATGGAAAAAAAGAAGAGAGAGAGATGAACAAGGCTGGAATACTAACTAACACATTAGGAATGAACTTAAATATGTCATTGTGGACACTCATGAATTAAACTCTAGCCTTTAGATGAAATGTAGTCTACATCAAATTTGATTAAATCAAATTTAGTCTAAATCTAAATCAGGGATTTAGGTTAAATATTTTCTAGAACAGTGAAAAATATTTAAATGTATATAGTCTGTTGTAAGCTATCTTCAGACTGTTTCTAGTACATGTCTAAAATTAAAAAGTTGAAATGTAGAAATATTTATATGGAGAAAATATTCAACAAAACAAAGTTGTATTCAGCATCGTGATGGTCATGTTATCAACACATGGTAATGTAAACTAGCTGCATGTGAAGCGTACATTCTGCTAAGCTTTGACATGTACTCACTTAGGTAACCATCACCTCCATCAGGACATGAGACCATCATCTCCCAAAATGTCATGGTGTGTCTTGTCAACTCTTTCTGCCTGGTCCTCCACACCTCCAACCCAACCCCTGGAACTGTCATACATCACTGTACTTGGCATTGTCTCAAGTTTTGTATATATTGACTCATATAATGTGTTGCTATTTTAACTAGCTCCTTTCATTTACATAATTATTTGGGATCCATCATTCCTTTTTTTTCACAAATAGAACTATGTGTATAACACAGTGTGTCCATTCATTGTTGATGGTTCTTTGAGGATTTGTCTTTGCTGTGGCTGTGGACTTGGCAGTTTCTCCCTCAGAACAAGCGGCAGGTGCTTCATGGGATGTGAGGCCCTGCTTTTAGGAGCCTGCATGTTTAGTTTACTGTTTGATGAGTTGGCCCCTTTAGCATTCAGAAATGACCTTCTTAATCCTGTTGCTTTTCCTGACATCTGTTTATTAGTAGAGCCACTCTGCCTTTCTGTTGGCTTCAGCCTGGTACAGTATCTTTCCATGTTTTCACATCTCTGTATATTGAAGTAGTTTCCTCAATGCAGCGGGGAATTGAGTCTTGCATTTTTATCCAGCCTGAAATCTGCATTTCATGCGCATTTTAATGTTGTTATGAATTCGATTGTAATGAAATCTTCCATCTTGCTATATTTTGTATTTAAGATATGTGTATATAGACCTGGAAAAGTAGTTCAGCAGTTAAGGTGTATGCCTGCAAAGCCTAAGGACCTGGATTTGATTTCCTAGTACTCATGTAAAGCCAGATGCACAAAGTGGTGTATGCCTCTGGAGTTCATTTACAGTGACTGGAAGCCCTGGTGTGCCCATTCTCTCTCTCTATCTCTATCTGCCTCTTTCTCTCTCTCTCTCAAATCAATAAATTAATGTAAAATGATATATGTATATATCTTGTCTTATGTTATTTTAGTGATTGTTTTAGAATTCATAGTTAAATATCTTTAACTTTTAACATTCTAGTTTCAAATGATGGTATATTAATCTCATATGTGTAAGAATGTTACAATAGTATACTTCTATCTCCTTCCTCCTGGCAGTTGTGGTATTATTTTCAAACATTAAATTTTCTGTATATATAATGTGCATATATTATATACATAATTATATAGTATATAGAGCATAATGTATACATAATGTTCTATATACTATAACATATGCTATATTATATAGTATTATATGCATATTATATAACATGTATATAATATACAACATAATATGCATATAATATATAATAATATAACATTGTTATTGTTGATTATTGACATGTCTCTTCGTATAAGATTACTAATTCATGAGGGTTCCACCCTCATGTCCCAATAACTTCTTAAAGACCATACTTCTAACTGTCTTCACACTGTGGCTTAGGGCCTCAGTATATAAACTTTGAGAAGACGTGAAGATTTAATCCATAGGAACATATATACATGTAAGATAAAAACTGTTTGAGGCTCAGCCTAGGTTCTCACTTGTCCCAGGTAGATTCTAAACTAGCTCTGGGATGTGGAAGGTACAGATATTCTGTCCTCAACCTCCAATTCTTGCTTCCTTCACTTCTTTTGTAATAAAAAATATTATATTTATTTATTTGCAAGCAGAGAGAGGAGAGAATGAATGGATACACTGCATGGGCACTGGGGAATCAAACTCAGGTCCTTAGGTTTTGCAGGCAAGCACCTTAACCGCTGAGTTATCTCTCCAGTCCCCTTTGTTCCTTTTCTTTACTGACTATCAAAGACTATCTGGACACTTAATGCTTCGATCAGGACATTGAGTCTTCAAACAGCAGCTGACTGGAGAGACTTTCTGGGCCATGAAGCTCTGCCCTGTGTCTCTGTAAATTAGTGAGGACAAGGGCTGAATTTTCTGTCATCTCTCCCATCTGCAAACTAAAACAAGCCAGAATGAATTTCCCCTAATATTCCTCTCCCCATATGAGCATGTTTTCTGTCTCTGTCGCACTGCTAATGTATGTCAGCTTTCCACCACTGTAATGCAATATCGGAGGTAACTAACGGATAAAGAGAAACATCCACGATTGATCGAATGCATGGTTTCAGAGCCCCTGGTGGAGCAGCACATTGTGACATATGGAGGAGTGAAACCACTCACAGCACAAGCCAGGGAGTCAAGGTGTTGCAGTCAGCTTCCTGTTGCTGGCACAAAGCACCAGACCAAAAGCAGTCTGTGGAGGAAAGGGTTTATTTTGGCTTACAGACTAGAGGGGAAATGACAGCATGGCAGAGGCTGGACATCACCTCCTGGCCAACATCAGGTGGACAACAGCAGCAGGAGAGTGCCAAACACTGGCAAGGGAAGCTGGCTAGAACACCCTTAAGCCTGCCCCAACAACACACCTCAAATAGGAGGCTCCAATTCCCAAATTGCCACCAGCTGCGGATCAAGCATTCAGAACACATGTGTTTATGGGGGACACCTGGATCAAGCCTGCACACAAAGAGATAGAGGGAGGTGCCATGGCCCAGTGACCTGAGGCATTCTCACTGGGCCCCACATCCTAAGGTCCTACCACCCACCACCCACTACTGCCACCCTGGAGACCAACCATTGACACACGGGCCTTTGAGGGGCATTTCAGGTCCAGACTACAGCAGCTCACTGACTCCACAGCCCACTGCCACTTCAGGGACCCTCCTTCTAAAAGGCCACTTGTGACTTTTGACATTTGGGCTTATTTTAGAGGTTTGGTTTGGTTTATTGGCAGAGTCTCATGTAGCTCGGGCTGACCTCTGACTCGCTGTGTAGCTAGGGATGACCTTGAACTTCTGATCCTGGTGCTGCTGTTTCCTTCCCTCTGTGACATATGACCTTGTTAGCCACTCTTCCTTCCTGAAACTCTTCTTTTGACCCTAGAGTTGTCTTCTTGCCTCTGCAGGTGGCTTGTGTTTTTTTTTCCACTAGAAAATCTTAACTTCTGTCAGGTGAGCGTGGCCCCAAAGAGACTGCTAGTTCAAGCCCTGATTCAGTGGCTCTCATGATTATAGGATTTCTGAGCCTCGGTTTCTTCTTCTGTAAAATTGGAATTTTACCCGTGCTGCGGTGTTATGGTGAAGTGAGGAACTAAATTCAGATAAATGGCAGTGTGATAGTTTGAATGAATGTCCCTTGATACCCTCGGGTGTTTTTAGAAAAAGCTTGTCTCCAGCCATGTGATTGGAAAAGGTGCCCTGGGTACGATCTGGTTTCCAGCCTACAGGTATTCAGAGCGCTGAGCTCTGCCTGGTTCCCTGCTGTTTTACTCTTGCTGTGGTGTTGGCTCTTTGGTGGTTTCTTTCTGCTTGGATTTATGATTAGGAGCCAGCTATTTGCTCCAATATTGAACTTCCCCTGGATCTATAAGCCTGAAATAAATCCCTTCTTCCCATAGACTTTGTTTGGAAGTTCATCCTGGCAATAGGAAGCTGATTGCAACAGGCAGTAACATGTCCCCATGTTCAAATGGGTCATTTTTATTCCTTGAGCTACCCAAATATGATAAAATTCACCTTTTCATAGCAGGCAAGTCAATGGGTTTTAATATCTCCATAGATTATGTAGCCATCATCTTTGATCTAGAAGACCTTCTTTACCCCCAGAGGAAGTTCTAGACTCACTGGCAGTCACTCCCATGACTTCCACCTCTCACAGTCATAGTCTGCTTTCTGTTTCATGGATGTGCTTACCCTGGGCATTTCACATCCCTGGAATCATTCAACATGTGGCCTGCTTGGCCTTTCTTTCACTCGGCTTAATGTTTTCAAGGATCATTTATATTATAGCATGAATCAGTATTTCATTCCTTTTAATGACTGAATAATATTTTACTCTATTTATATGGCTGTTGAGTAGGGAGAGAGTCACGGATCCCTGGCCCCCTGCGAGCGAGCCTGTCTCTGGCCAGCAGTAGATGGGCTCCATCGGGGAAAGGTGAACACGTACAGCTGGAGACTCACATACACGCAGCTGGGAGAAGTTGTCTAGGCAAATCTCAAACTTTATTCCAATATCCATCATATATATAACCCATCATATATATATATATATATATATATATATATGCATTGTATTGTCTTATCTCTTTTACAAGGGAGCTCAGGAAGCAGGAACAAAGCTATTGGCACTTCTGTCACCTCTGCCTCCAGGGGACACAGGTGTGCTAGGATCAAAAGGCATGAGTTACCATGCTCTGGGCTCAGTGAGCCCACCTCATCCAGCTGCATATTATATCCTAAAACTTAGCTCACAGAATTCAGTCAGGCTGGGACCCAACATATGGCATCATTTGTTTATCCATGCATCAGTTGATCAACCAGTTGTTTTTTTTTTTCTTTATGGCTTCTGTGACTAACAGTGTGACGACATTCATGTCCCTAAGCTTTTCTTAATACCACAGATATTGGTATTCATATTTCTATAATTTTTATTTAGGCCTTTTATTCTTGTCTCTACTTGATATGTTTAGTGATCCCTGTACTTTTTAAGTATATGACTATTATGACGTTTAATACATTTGTCTAGCAGCTCTGTTGTCTGGGCCATTTCTTGATCAATGGATTGTATCTTCTCATTCAATCCCCATTTCTTTTCATGACTGAGGATTTATTTTTATGCCACACATTGTGAATTTTCCCTTTTGGGAGTATTAGTTATATTTTTATTTCTGTGGTACGTTTGAGCTTTCTTCTTGGACAAAGTTGAATGACTTGGAAAAGTTGTGATCATCTGAGGTCTTCCATCTCACCTTTTTGGGGCTGATACTTATGTGAAATTGTGTCAAAATAATGTTCCCTACTGTCTGCGTAACTCTCTGAGTGCTGTTTTTGACATGCCGTGAAGGATGAGCGGTTCCCTTCTGGGAGGGAAATGGGATCTGTCTGGCCTCCTAAGAACTTTCAGGATCATCCCTGGCAACTTCTTCAGGATCTCTGCCCAACCCAGGTGCTTTCTCACAGAGCGACACTTGGTCCACATCTGAGGGAACCTTCTTCTGTTCTGCAGAGATCTCACTTTGTGGAGTTCTCCCCACTCTGACCCCTGACTTGTGAACTGTGACCTTCAGGTCCCCCTGAGCCCCATCTTGGTTATCTTTCCTGGGAGAAACCTTCCCTCTGGCTCCCCTGGTTTCCTGCATGATTGACTGAAAAGTCATCTTCAGCAGCAGCTCAGCTCAGCACTCATTTGCTTCAGTGGTCAGTGTCCTCCAACACACTGTGTTTTATATTTTGGCCATAACGTTCTGGTTGCTTCAGGAGAGATGGTAAATCAGATACTGATGGTAGCACCATGTCCACGGATAGTTCCAGAGATCTGACTTTTGTCTTAACACACTATTTTTCATCCTTGGAAAAAAGGGAAAGTTCAGGATTATCTTGAAAAAAATAGAACTGGTGCTTCGTTGAAATAATAATGGGGGCTGGAGAGATATAGTTCAGCGGTTAAGGCACTTGCCTCCAGTGCCTAAGGCCCTGGGTTCAATTCCCCAGGACCCACATAAGCTAGACCTACAAGGTGATGGCCCTGGTGCTTGCTCACTTGCTCTCTCTCTCTCTCTCTCTCTCTCTCTCTCTCTCTCTCTCTGTCTGTCTGTGTGTGTCTCTGCTTGAAAATGAATAAATAAAATATTTTTAAAAATAATAATGGTTTCTCAAGATGAGACAGTTTTATACTTTTTGTTTAAAGAGTGGACTTTGTTAACAAATTTTTTTACCTTTGTTATGGGAAACTTTCACGTTTTATCTGTTCCTTTCCATCAAAGTAGAAAAGGATGTGCCCCCTCCTTGTGGAAAATTGTCAACCTGGGCTCTGCAGGCATAACAGAGCACTCATTTTTGTCCAGGAGCTTCCCTGGTGCATAATTCCTGTCCCCTCTCCCCAAACCTGCCCCAGCTTTAGTCTGGCAAAAGGACATTTCCGCTCTCTTTGTCTTTCCCCATCACCAGCCAACCCCAGACAAACCACTGCCAACGCTGAGGAGGAAAATAGAGTACCACCAGGAAACACTTCGGAAATATCTTCAGATTGGTGTAATGAAAAGAAAGCCCTGCGTGTGTCCACAGAGGGACTCAGCCCCTGCACCACTGGGATGTCCCTCTGTCTGGTGGTGGCCGTGGCCAAGCTCACAAAATGTTTCCCCTTCTCCTAGGAAGTGATCAAACCTGCATCCTGGACTTATTTTCCTTCTTGTTTACATGTGTGAAGGTCACGGTCACAGGCATCTCTGTGGTTGTAAATATGCAGGTTCCAGTGAGACTCTGCCTGCAGCTATGCCCGTTAAGCCTTTAAAATTAGACCTGGCTTTTCCATGCATGGCTCTCCTCTGGACAGTGACCGGAGGGCTTTAGATAAATTTTTAATATTGTCTTCCCATTTTCAAACACTATGTCCTTGCCGGTGCTCAACCCTTTGCACACAAACTGTTTGGAGTGCAGCCTTTGCACGCAATCTGTAGCCATTCACCTTTGTGATGATGTCGGGTCACTGGCTTCTCTCCAGAGCTCTCTGAGTTTCTATGTGTCCCTGGGGTCGGCATAGATTTCATAGAAAGAACTTGTGACTGGGACAAAGATTTGTACTATGGGAAGGTGTTCTGGATAGAAGACGCCCCCCCCACAAAACCCTGTAAGATGTGCTTGAGTCAGAGCAGCCCAGCTGCATGAAGCAGGGAGCATGCTCAGTGGAGAGCAATGAAAAGACCCGAGTTGTTGCATTGCCTTGGCCCCCATAGGACAGTGGCCTCTGGGACCAAGGATGGACTTTATTGCTCTGTCATCCCCTGGGCCTTCATGACACCAGTCACAGTAGAAGTACTCAATAAAAGTAGCCAAAGAGTTTGGTTCCCACAAACACCTATCATGAACCATAATAAGAAATCAGCCATCTGTTGGTTATGGAGAGAGTTACAGGTAAGACTTATCAGCAATTGGGAAAATGGAATCCTGGCAGCTGTTGGTTGGATTGTAAGTTTGTACGTGATGGTAAATAGTAGGGAAGTGCAAGAAAGTGTTCGTGGTAGAATCACCATAGGTTCCAGCAATTCCCTTCCTGGACATAATACTGACGTCATCTCTGCTTCCCCATGTTGGCCACAGCACTATCGTGCCAGCCAAGGTGGATGTCAACGTCCTTCAACCAGTCGGAAAGCATTTGCTAGTGATGGGACCAGCTGTGTCAGTATTAAATGAAATAAGCTAGGCACAGAAAGACAAGTGTCACATGGTCTCATTCATATGTGGATTCTTAAAAAAACCAACTTGATCTTATAACAGTTGAGCATGGAATGGTGGTAATGAGGGGCTGGGGAGAGGAGAGGCGAGGAGGTTGGTCAGTAGGCCCTAGATATGAGTGTGTACTAGATGCAGCCGAGTGACTATAGATGATAATGTTCATATGCTTCAGGAAGAACCAGTTTTGAGTGCTTTTACCATGAAGAAATGATAAATGTTTTAGCAGACAGGATTTTTAATCTTTATTTAAACATTACACAATGTATACATGTATCAGGCGTGACATGGGGGGCTGGGGATGTAGCTCAGTAGTAGAGTATGAGTGAGGCCCTGGACTGCATCCCCCAAACCAAAACCAAACAAAAATCACATGGCGTTCCAACTCCATTAATATATGTGAGTTTTGTGGCTTCAAAAATCAGATTAAAAGAAATGTCATTGTAAAAAGTAGGTGGAGGAGGCCCTGGGGAGATGGCTCAGTAGGTTGAGTGCTTGTCACTCTAGCTGCAGTACCTGAGTTCCACCTCCAGACCCCATGTGAAAAGCTCCTGCAATCCCAGCATCCTGACACTGATGTTGAGTCAGGAGGAGAGACAGGAGAAATTTCCAGAAGCTCAAGGCAAGCCCAGTAATAAAACAGCAGAGCAAGAAGCCCTGCCACAATGAGGTGGACAGGCAAAGAACAAGCTGAAAGTTGACCTCTGCGTGTGCTCAGGCACACATATGTCTGCACTCACACATGACCACATAATTAAAAACCGTTTTTAAAAGCATTTGGGCAGTGTGCAAGAGGCCATTTATTAAAAAGCTGATGTTTTCACTCATCTTTCACTGTGCTTTCTGAACCCTGTATTGAAGGACTTGATTCAATGAGCTCACTTTCTATGTCCTTCTGGTTGAAAATCAGGAAGGTCCTATAGGAGGGTAGAGATTGGCTTCCTTGGCAGGGTGCCAACACTGGGCAGGGGGTTCTGCTTGCCCATGTGGCTGTTTGGACCCACAGAGGGACATCAGTGCCTCCAGGACCAGGGGATCCCAGGGCTGGCCATATCTTCACAGGACAAGACATGCCCTTCCTTTAAAACCTGCGTGGTGGCTCTGCCCCAGAAATGCAGTGTGCTCTGTGAGCTCCTTGTGGTCACCACCCTCTGGAAGTGGTCCATGTGTTCACCCCATGAGCCCCTCACCCCCTAAGAAGATTAGCATTTTGTTTCCTTGTGTACTGGCTGTCTAGGGAGGAAGTACACCATGGGAAAGACTGATGTGTGTCACCCACCTTCAACATAAACTCCCTCTTCCCTGAGTGCCATGGGACACCCTGCGAGTGGTCTGCCACATGGGATGACAGGAAATTCGATGGCAGTACCTCAGGGTGTTACCCACAGGAGTCGTTAACAACAATTAACAATACAAGAAAAATATTATTTTCAGTGAATATTCAAATTTCCATATTCTACAAAGAGTAAAATAATTGCCAGTCCAAAAGGAAGTGGAATTTAATTTCCACCCCTTCACGTCCATAGGAGATTGGTTCCAGGACCCCACCCCTCAGGGATCACAAGCCACCTACTCCTTACATAACATTCCATAGTATTTGTATAGATCTGTATAGGTCACTGACAACCATCCTTGCATTATTGATAACATCAGATGCAGCTGAGTGCTGTCTGAGTAGCTATCAGTCTGCATTGTGAGGAAAGGATAACAAGAACAAAGAGCTGGTTATGCAGGTGGTTGAATCCTCAGCCCTAGAGCAAGGAACTAGAGAGGACTGACTGTATTTGGGAAATGATTGAATTAAAGCCATAGAGAATGCCACAGCCAAACTCACTTCTCGGCTTTTCCTTCCTTATGTCTGAGCTCTGGGGATTGAGCTGTAGTCATATGGTGATAGTGATTGAGGGCCTTGGTGCGACCCACAAGGGGTCCCAAATGAAGAGAATTGGTTTCATAAGGTAGTTGGATGTCACAAAGCAGCTACACTTGCTGAGTTGATCCCCAGCATTGATGTTCTTAGAGGCACCTCTGGCTGGCCTTAGGAATGCCAGGCCCTGCAGGAGAAACCGAGTTAGCTGCATACTGAACAGTAGTGAACATATTGAACACTGGAGTGGTATGTCAGTAAGTGCAGTGTACTACTAACTGCACCATTTTTGTTTGTTTGTTTTTCAAGGCAGAGTCTCGCTCTAGCCCAGGCTGACCTGGAATTCACTATGTAGTCTCAGGGTGGCCTTGAACTCACGGCAATCCTCCTACCTCTGCCTCCATGTGCTGGGATTAAAGGCATGTACCACCACGTGGGCCTGGCTAACAGCATCAACTTTAAAATAACTCCTATTTTGCTGGCTCCTTTAATATTGATCGCCGAGCATAATTCCTAACCTAATGATGATAATAATTTTCTTAGGTCCTGAGAGCCTTTCTACCCAGGAGTAAATCTGACAGATAAAAATGCAGAACCGTGAGAGTAAGGTCCATGAGCTCAGAGATGACCCTGTACATCATAGATGACAGCAATTAGCTTTAATTCAGTGAGCTTGAAGTGAGTTTTGTTATTTCCTTACAATTTCTGGAAGAGGTGCATTCTCTTGTAAACGTTTCAGGCACTTAGATCCCTGGCACATTAACTAAAGTGCTGGAGTGTTTTATAAATTTACAGCCACAACAATGAAATGAACAGTAATTATGGGAGATTAAAAAACAAATCTACTTTAGGTCTTAGACTGGATCTTGTAGCTTGGTGCAGGCAGTAAAATCTCTGCTTGGGCTGGAGAGATAGCTTAGCAGTTAAGGCATTTGCCTGCAAAGCAGAAGGACCTGAGTTCAATTCCCCAGTACCCATTTAAAGCCAGATGCACAAGGCACATGTGTCTGGAGTTTGTTTGCAGTGGCTGGAGGCCCTGGTGTGCTCATTATCTCTCTCTGTCTCTCTCTCTCTCTGTCTCTCTCTCTCTGCCGCTTTTTTTCTCTTTCTCTCTTTCAAATAAATTAAGTTAATTTAATTTTTAAAAAGTCTCTCTGCTTGATGCTGGTGTTTGTGGGTAGCTACTTCTGCTTTGATTTTGGTCCTGGGAATGTTAAGATGGCACACAAATCAAGATTGAGTCATGTCTCGTTTTCAGCCCATGCGTCCCAAGAGATGAAAGCATTACTCAAAGTACATCTCAAGTACACAGAGAGACTCAGGGAGCCACAGCCTGTGGGGGAGCAGAAGACATATAACTGTGGCTCCATGCTGAAGTCTGCATGAGTTTTTATTAGGGATAGATAAAGAACCAAGGTCAGGAGACAAAGGGTTGAAGGTCACTTGGAGGCCACATTAACCAGCTAATAAATCCCAACACGGCAGCATGTTGTTAGACCAGGTCACTGCGGTCAGTAAATGTACTACAAATTTTCCTATGAAATAATCTCAGACAGGGCTGGAGAGTTGGCTCAGCGGTTAAGGCACTTGCCTCCAGTGCCTAAGGCCCCGGGTTCAATTCCCCAGGACCCACATAAGCCAAACCCACAAGGTGGTGGCCCTGGTGCTCACTTGCGCTCTCTCTCTCTCTCTCTCTCTCTCTCTCTCTCTCTCTCTCTCTGCTTGAAAATGAATAAATAAAAATTTAAAAAAAAAAAAAAGAAATAATCTCAGACATCCAGACGCCAGGAGATTACAGGCAGGCATTCCAGCCTAATGCACTGTGTTTAGGACCTGTGTCCCTGCCTAGTGTCTGACGTCACATAGGTGGTCTGTATGGCTACTTGGGAATCTCCTTCAGAGTTTCATAAAACATTCGAGTAAATTTTCTGAAAAGCAAAAATTTCCCTTCCTACAGTTCCACCATCATGGATATGAGGCCATGTTACATGTGAGGTCACATCTCAGTCTCCGACGACTTGTTAAGAGAAGGAAGACCGTATTAAAATTATCATGGCTGCCATTAAACTGCTGACCAGATGTGGCCACTTGTATATCACAGACACACCCTGTCCTGTGTCTAAGTTTCTGCTTTGTATTTTGCTCCCTAATATTTTGGAAAGGGACAAAAGTCAAAAGAAAAAAAGAGCCCCTGCATGATTGAAGCTAACACAATGGTGATGGTCAGTGTCCCTGCTGTGTCCTCCAGAAGGGAGACCCGTGCCCCTGGGATGTCAGGTCCTGGCTAACCAGGCTCTCCATGTGCCTGTGGGTATCTCTGAGCCCCACTGGATAGACAGTGTTCAAGGAGTCGCTTGCTCACCCATAGGTCCTTGGTCATGATGGCTTTTCTCTGAGCTGTCTCCTGGGATCTTGCCTTTACTCTACAAACTTCAGATTAAAAGTCCCCTCCCCTCACTTAGCCTCTCCAACCTGGCCCTCCAGCCCAGGTGAGCTCTTGGTTCCCCCTTTCAACTCTCTCCTGCTACCTGAGACATCAACATTCCTACATGGGTGATGGAAGCGGGGTGGAGAGGATAGCAAAGTAAAAGAAAATAGAAGTTCAGTGGAAGCGGACAGAGAGCAGAGGACAGAAGATTTGCTTTGCCTCGCAGGATCTTTGTGGGCAGGGGTAAGGAGCAGGCGCATCCTTACTACAGAGCATGAAAGGCTTCAGGAAGGTAATAACTGCCTCATGTCTCTGCAAAGACCCTTCTAATTGCCAGGTGACGAAAAATGAGAGATGGCAGGGAAGAGGCGAGCGTGGTTAGGGCCAGACCTCTAGCTGTAGGAATGGTGTCAAGTCACCTTGGGAGAATATGTCACAAGGAAGTTCTCCAGACATTGATGCTAAAGGAAGTGAGCAGAGGTTGTGACTTGTCCCTGACATTGAAGAATAGGGAGGGGAGGGGAGGGGCATGGAGCACTTCTCCCTGGTGTCCAGTGGAAAGGTCACCTCAATATCATAAGTCTGTCTTCTGCCTGGGTGGGTGGGTAGACAGATGGATGGATGGATTTCCCCTTAGACATTTCATTTTATTTTATTAATATTTTATTTATTTATTTATTTGAGAGAGAGAGAGAGGCAGACAGAGAGAATGTGCACCAGGGCCTCCAGCTACTGCAAATGAACTCCAGGCACATGTGCCCTCTTGTGTACATTGGCACTGGGGAATCGAACTCAGGTCCTTCTGTGTTGCAGGCAAATGCCTTAATCACTAAGCCATCTCTTCAGCCCTCCCCTTAGACATTTTAAAAGAGTAATTCTCCTTAAGGAAGAAAAGAAGAGGAAAAAAGAAAGAAAAGAGGAGAAGAAAGGAGTTTTGTTATTTCCTTAAGAAATAAGGAGAGGGGAAGGGAAAAGAGAGGGGAGGGAAGGGAGAAAGGGGGGGAGAAAACCTGCTACCTACTTCAGTCTCTCCAAGCAGGCCTAGAAGAAATGTTGGAAACTGAATTGGCGATTTCTTGTCATTCTTTTTCCAAAGCATAAAACTTTGCACTTAAACCCATGTAACAGAGTAAATAATGACAGCCTCGCCTGTCTTTTTGATACTTAAAATGACAAGCCACTGGGCGGTTCCTTCTCTGCCATGTGTACCCGAGGTACCCCTGCTGAATATCTTATAAGTGACGGAGGTGCTTTCTTTATAGGCTATCCAAAGCAGAGGACCACAGCTCCTCGAAACGGGCTTGCACCCAAGCCTGACCCGCACGCCCGCGAGGTGGTCCAGAGGCTGAAGGACAGGTGTGAGCGGCAGTCCCGGCAGCTGGCTGTCACCAGAGGGGACCTGAAGAGGGCCATCTGTGGCTTCGATGCCCTGGCAGTGTCCACTCAGCATTTCTTTACAAAGGTGAGGCCACACGTGGTGAACATTGCAGGACTTCTCGTGGGAGGGGGGATGGCAACTATGAGGGTCTGCATTACAGTCAGGCTTGGGGTTCTGGTAGTATCTTAGTTGACAGGAGGTCATGAGGTGTCCTCTGCAGCATTCTCTGATGCTTGTGGAGCCAAGTTTATCCTTCTGTGTCAAAGAAAGCAACCTGAAAAGAATGATACATCTCCTTGATCCCAAGTGGAAAGGAAAGAAAGCGCTGCCCATAAACGTTATGATGAAGAGATCTTTGGAGAAATCAATGTGGGGGTGTTTGCATTTCTGCAGGCGGGGGGGGGCAGTTTCTGCTCAGGTGAGATCATAGCCCTGCAGCACAGGGTAAGGGGTGTGGCGTGTCCTCTGCAGCCTTGGTTTCTCTGGAATGCAGAGTGTTGGTTTCCTCTAAGCGAATGTCTGGTCTTAAGCTGCTCGGGACTCAGTCATGGTCAGAAGCTGATACCTGTCTGCATGGTGAGCCTTCGACTTGAAGTAGCCGAGGTGTACTGAGGGTAAAAGTTAGCATTGACTTTGGAAATTTGAAGATGGTGCCCATTTCTCTTTTGATAACTTTGACAATTTTCATACATGAGGGGAATGTAATTAATCACAATCCCCCCCAATTATGTTCTTTTGTCTCCCTTCCTCTGCCTCCTCCTACTGAACTCCTTCTATTTCTCTACCTCTTCTCTTTGGACATCTTGTTTTCCCTCCTCTATCATCCAGGTCAAAATGCCAATGGGTTCAGCATTGCGCATGTCTGTGGAGATAATGGCAGTTGCTATGAGACCATGAATTCAACAGTCACTTCACATATCCCGAAGTACTGCTCCCCACCCACTGGCTCTTCCAGTCCCCCCCCCACACTCCCTCAGCAGCAGTCCTGAGTCGAGGAGGGTGTGGTAGAGATATCTTCATCAGTGTTGAGCACTCAATAGTCACTTATACCCTACATTTTGACAAGTTTTTGGTCTCCCCAGTAACCTTTGCCGCTGCAAAAAGGAGTTTCTCTGACCAAAGATGAGCGCAGCAGGAATCAAAGGGAATAAATATAAATATTTAGAGAACAATTTGTCAGTCACAACGCATCCATTTAGCCAAACTAGAGTAGTAGCTCCCTAGCCTCAGGGTGGGTCTATGACCTTCTCTGTTGTAAGCTTTTGGCTAGGTTTTTCAGTATCAGACATGAATTCCCTGTGGAGTGGGCCTCTGAACCAATCAAAAGAGCAGTTGATTACCTCCATAACAGTCGTGCCACTATTGCACAAGTAGGGGCATCTTGCCTGGCTGTGGTCATTTGTATAACATACAGGGTGAGCTGCCATTGGGTAAGACTGTTGATGACATTTCTCCCCCATCAGGCTGCATAGTACTTTCCAGAACTATGACAGCTTCCAGCTAGCTCAGTTCCAGTTTGATTATTCAGTGTCCTGCTACCCACACATGGTGGTGTCTCTAGAAACCGAGTCTTACCATCTTGTTATGGTGGGTAGCCAGAGAGAGAGAGAGAGAGAGAGAGAGAGAGAGAGAGCACACCTTGTGGGTCTGGCTTATGTGGATCCTGGGGAATTGAACCCAGGGCCTTAGGCACTGAGGCAAGTGCTTTAACCGCTGAGCCATCTTACCAGCCCTGTAAGAGCCAATTTCTTATTTCTATAACAGAACACTCAACAATGTGTCATTTAGCTAGATTTGAAAAAAAGGGAGAGAGAGGTTGGTTCTGGAGGCTGGAATGTCCCAAGAGCCTGGCTCCAACACCCATGGGGCTTCTGGAGAGTTCCTTGTACTGCCTGACATCATGGCTGAAAGAAGATGACCAGTGAGCACACGAAGGAGAAAATGGGGACATCCAAGGGACGTGCTTTATAACAGCCCACTCTCGAGAACTAACCTGTTCCCACAAGAACTGATCCACTCCTGAGAGGAAGAGCTGAATCCCTCTTGAAAGTCTCTGCCTCCCAACCTCACTATGCTCCTAATGTGTAAACTGATATCACCAGAACCTCATTTGTCCTAACAGCTTCTGCCTCCTCCCCAACTCAGTCTTATACATCAGCAATGAATGCAATGAATGAATCAGCAATGAATGAACCTTGGATTTTATAACTTTCTGGATCATTCATGTTTTGTTAACTGAGAGGGACAAAGTGTCTACACTCCACCTCTGCAAGAATTAAAGCTTCAGTCACTGTTTTGAGGTGCCAGGGAGACGTGTCCTGCCTTGGTAAACATGGGTCATTTTTCTTCTTGGAGATCGGATAGCGCAGCTTGTCTTTCAGCTGGATACCCATTTCCATGGATGGCCAAGTCTTCAAAGAAGAGGGGGAAATAGTGTGTTCCCTGAAGCTCAGTGACCACGTGTCCATGACCTTTTCTATGATTCCTCCGTCCACACGGTGTGATGGTTAAATTATTGTCAGCTTGACCTGTGTAGTAATCCACAGTAATCTGGGGAGGGTCTCTGAGCTTGCCTACAGGAAGGATTGACAAAGGGAAGAGGTCCCTCCTCCAGAGTGAGCCCTTCCCCCACAGTGGGTGGGCCTTCCAGAAGGGGACTGAATATAAGGAAGCTTGAGGGGAAGGGAACCTCTCTTCCTTCCTCCCCTGGCTGCTGGTACTTGTCGTGATTTGCACTGGTCTCCTGCTCTCCTACCCTTCCTGGACATTGGAACCCAGTTTCCTCAGCCTCACATTGTGGACTGAAGAGCAGCTGCTCCCCAGGGAGCCTTCAGGCCTTCAATGCTGGATTGGGAGTGCTGAGGCCTCCAGCCACATGGATGGAACCAGTTCCTTCAGTCGGGGGCCTGCATACTGCTATTGCTGTACGGTTGTAAGCTTCCCCAATGAATCCCCCTGTTGCAGTCAGCTTTCATGTTGCTGCACAGAAAGAACCCAAGCAAAGGCGGCTTGTAGAGGAATGGGTTTATTTGGCTTACGGACTCGAGGGGAGACTCCATTCTGGCAGGGAAAACGATGGCATGAGCAGAGGGCTGGACATCACCTCCGCCACAGCACTGCAAACAGCGGCAGGAAGGTGTGCCAAACACTGGCAAGGGGAAGCTGGCTTATAACCCCCAAAAGCCCGCCCCAACAACACAGCTCTAGTGAGGTTCCAATTCCCGAATTGCCATCAGCTGAGGATCAATCTATCAGAACACATTCAACTGTTTGTGGGGGACACCTGTATCAAACCATGACGGTCCG
>PVHP010020307.1:18220-30901 GCA_004024765.1 Zapus hudsonius | reverse complement strand
ACTCTCACTGGGAGCACTCCCCATCACCCATGATGTTGTCCATGTCCATTGCCCTCCCCACCCATCTGCTGTGCACCATCCCCCATGACTGACCAAGCTCACTGATGGGGCACTTCTACATATAGATGCCCTTACAAGGGACCGTGGTGGCCAGCATTCCCCTTCATTATCCTCCCCACACACTGAACCCACCTATCAATGCCCCCTTGGTGCCTCACTGTACCCCAATTAGGGATCACAGAGATAATTGGCAGACACCTGTCAAGGGGGTACCAGTGTGAACTCCACAACCCACTCAGCAGGGGAACTGTGGGGGAAGAGGGGAAAGTGCTACTGCTCCAGAATCTCCAGAGCCCCAGAAGCAAGGCACAGCGTTAACTACAGGTGGAAGAGTTTTCTGATCTCGAAAGTAACTTACCTATCAGCCACCAGCACAGAATTGCTGGCACAGATGTAACTTCTGAAACCTTTGAATCAGTGGATAAAATGCCATCCGACTCCAACCGGTTTAAACCCAAAACAGAACACTTAATGAAGACCCTACAAGGGTATTTGCTCCCTCCTTAAGAACATTAGACTTTTATTCTGAGATGTGTAGACCCCAAAACAAACAAACCAAAAAAAAAAAAAAAAAACACAACACAATAAGCTGAGACATTTTCCCCCATCACCTGGTCCATAAATAAAGTCAACAATGAAAATACTGAAGAGACAACAAAAATAAAATCCCCAAATGAGAACACAATAAGCTTAGGTTATAATTGAAAGGAGACTCTGACCAAGATAATGGCTGAGCTAGATAAAAAATTCAAAAACTGCAAAAGTGAAGTGAAGTAAAATCAGTTTGTATAGCATACAATCTTCATCATCAGGCTGAATTTAATTGAGGAAAATCAGAGGGACCTCAAAAAGAGAAATAAATGACTTGAAGGCAATGAATAATAAGCTAATTAAGTTTAATGAAGACATGACCAAATACAAGAATGAATTTCAGGAAGCATTTAGAAAATCAAACCTCAACCTGAAACTGGAACTCAAAAAAGAGATGGATATGATGCAGAAAAGTAACAGAAAATAAAAATCAGAGAAATTAAAAGTCTCTCTAGAAAGCCTCATTACCAGAACTGATAATCTGGAAGACAAGACAGAAGAAACTGATCAGGATTCCAAACACTTTGAGAAACTGAAAAAAATCATGCAAAGACAATATGATGGAACTGTGGGATACCCTAAAACGACCAAACATCCAGATCATGGGGATACCAGAAGGGGAAGAATCCAGGAAAAAAACATAGAGAACATATCCAACAAAATTATTGAGGAAAAATTTCCCAATCTTGCAAAAGAGGGATCCATCCAGATACAAGAAGCTCCAATCAGACAGACCGAAGAACAAACTCTCCAAGACACACATGATAGTTAAAACTCTAAACATTGAAAGCAAAGAGAGAATGCTAAAAGCAGCAAGAGAGAAACTCATCATCATATACAAAGGCAATTCCATCAGTTACCTCAGAGTTTTCAATGGAAACCATGAAACCCAGAAGGGCTTAGAATGGAGTACTTCAAAGTATAAAAAAACCATGGCTTCAAACCCAAACTTCTGTACCCAGCAAAAGTATCCCTCACAATAGATGGAGAAAAAAAAAGTTCCAAGATAAAAGCTAGCTCTGTGATTCTATGAACACAAAGCCAAACCTACAGAGAAAATTACAGGAAATATTCCACACAGAAGAGTCAAGCAATCAACCTAAAGAGCCTATAGGTTCAAGAGGATGGGCATGATAACCAAAATTAGAGCGGGCATAATAATGTGCAAGGCATCCATCCCCATAAACCTCCAGCATGACAGGGATTATATCAAACTTTACAGTTATAACATTAAATATTAATAAACATAACTCATCCATAAAAAGAAACAAATTAACAGGGTGAATCAGAAAAACGGACTCTTTCATCTGCTGCCTTCAACAAACCCACCACACCTCTAAAGATACACATCTACTCAGGGTACAAGATGGAAAATGATTTTCCAAGGAAACAGAAAAAAGAAACAAGCATTGTGGCTATGTTAATAATCAACAAAAT
The DNA here is from genome assembly GCA_004024765.1 of Zapus hudsonius. Classification (NCBI taxonomy): domain Eukaryota; kingdom Metazoa; phylum Chordata; class Mammalia; order Rodentia; family Dipodidae; genus Zapus; species Zapus hudsonius. The sequence goes on along the minus strand of PVHP010020307.1, from coordinate 28,813 downwards.
AGACTTTAAATCAAAAGTAATTGTAAAGGAAAAAGAAGGCTGTTTCTTATTCATCAAGGGAACAAGAGGGTATCACTATCATAAGTATCTACACACCAAACACAGGTGCACCACATTTCACAAAGCAAAACTTGACAATAAATCAGAAATGAACTCCAATTCCATCATAGTAGGAGACTTTAATACCCCACTGTCATCACTAGACCAATCATTCAAGAGTTCACTAGGGAAATAACAGATCTTAACAACACCATAGATCAATTAGGCCTAACATATGTCTACAGAACATCCCATTCCAAGTCTTCAGGATACACATTCTTCTCAGTAGCCCACAGAACCTTCTCCTAAATAGATCACATATTAGGACATAAAACATGCCTCCATAAATTGAGGAAAATGGGCATAACTTCCTGCATCATATCGAACCACAATATATTAAGGTTAGAAATTAACAAAAAGAGAAACTATACCAGTTCCTGGAGACTGAACAATATGCTAGTAAACAATGTATAGGTCAGAGAAGAAAAAAAATTGCAAAATTTCTTGAACTAAATGATAATGAAAACACAACATACCAAAACTTATGGGACACAACAAAGGCAGTCACTAAGGGGAAGATTTATAGCACTTCATGCCTTCATAACAAAGACAGATTTCAAAATCATAACCTAACCATCAACCTAAAGGGGTTGGAAAAACAAGAACAATCCAACCCTAGGAGCTCCAGACAGAAATAATTAAGATCAAAGCAGAACTTTAATGAATTAGGAACAAAGAAAACTGAGGAGACGAACAGTTGATTTTGGCTCTCACAGGTAGCATGAGAACCTCCTCCAGGGTAATGGCAGGAGTCACTGGGAGACTCAAAACTCATCAAAGCAGTAAATCAGAAGCTGTTGAGAGCTCAACACTAAAGGAAACTTCTAAGACACACTCCAAGGCTCAGGGAACACTGCAGAAGAGGGGATGGAAAGAATGTAATAGTCACAGGATGGGAAGGTATATTCTGAAGTGTTATTTCCCACTAACACAGAGACTTACTAGTGCCTTCATGACTCCATATTGTAATACTAATAACCACACTGAAGAGGGTTTTCAGTGAAATGGGGTCAAGGGAAAGAGAACATATAAAGAGTATAACCTGATGCAAATATGACCAATTTACAATGTGGTCATATATTACAGTTTTCAGTTAAAATTATATTAAAATTTAAAAGTTGTGGGGATCAGGTTTCAAAGAAAAACCAGTGAAAAAGTGTTTAAAGAAATGAATGAGATCTCTTTATTATTTCTTCATATGCTGAAGTGACACTTATTTAAATTAATAAACATAATAAAATAGGTTTTGAGATTGTTAACAATTTTAACTAAAATTTGTTAATAATTTTATTTAACAAAGTACCAGAACTCATTTTTTGATGAAAAAAACGTTTTATGCATTTTATTCCAAAGTATTTTTTTGAGGGGCCAAGAAAAATCATGTCTATATGATCATAGAAAAAAGTCCTTATAGTCAGTCATTCAGCTGGTCAAGTAAGTATCACATGAGAGCAGGAAAAAGCTGAAAAGTGCTGTCTTATAAAGCTGTCATATGATAAATAAACTTACAAAGTAAAATGTAAATATTCATTCAACAACTTAATTTATTAAATAACTTACAATGTAGTAGATTTTCCTAAGGGTAAAAGCATTGCATTTATAAGAGTTGAGTCAACCTCATTAAATATCCCACCTAGTATTTAAGAATATCAGCACAGCCATTTTTTAAAACATACCTTCCTGCCAATTCTTTGTCCAAGTACTTAGCAGCTAGTCTTGCCCCATAAACTTCAGCCTGGAGGACAGCTATGTGCCTACGAAGGGCTTCATTCTCTTTTCTCAACAATTTCACTTCAGCTTCAAGTTGAGCTTCTTTTACTTTTTCTTTTCTATTTGCTTCAAGCTCTCTTTCCTATTGTAATTTTTAAAAAGATACAATTTAATGAAAATGTTTTTATGATTGTTTAGTAATAGGCAACTTCCTTAAAATACACACAACCACAGAGTACATAATACCAATAATGAAAACTTGAAAAATTACTATTTGCTTAAAATACAACACAGATGTCTAGATCTGTTTGTTTTGAGATAGTGTCTTTCTCTGAAGTCCAGGCTGGCCTAGAATTCACTATGTATTCCTAGCTACTTCTGAACCTGCAATCCTCCTGCCTCTGCCTCTCAAATGCTGGAAATACAGGCTCATAGAACAATACCTGGATGGATCTGGTTCTTTTTACAATTAGGACCACAGTGTTTTAGAACTACTTTTAGCTACAATAACTGCATGCCACAAGGAACCCTGATATTAAGGATAATAAGAGAAGTAGTCTTCTCTAAGTATATAATTGATATATACTACCCACCTTCTAAAAATGACTAAAACAAATACGAAAATAATTAAACCAGGCATGGTGGCATATGACTGCAATCCAAGCACTCAGGAGGCCAAAGTGGAAGGAATGTTGAGTTAAAGGCCTGCTTGTCCGGGCTAACCTGGGCTACATACATACAAGACTGCCTGGACTACATTTGAGAGTTTGTTACAATAACCACCATACCCACCTCCACTACTGGGGATGTTCCCAAACAATTAGCTTCAACAAAACAATTCTATAAAGCAAGTCAAAATCATTTAGTTACATAGACATTTATGTTAGAGGTGATTTATCACAGAGGACAAGAAACTTACGATGCTTAAATTGGGAGGCTAAAAAAAATTATAGTTGTGGAAAACTGTTAGTTTTAACTCCATTAGACCACACATTAAAATTTTTCTGCAAATAAGTATATCTCTGGTATAGGTTATTCTTAGACTTCAAGATTAGCTCATCTTGAACTCAACAAACTAAAAACTAAAAAAAAAAAAAAATCAAACAACCAAATCAAAAAATGGGCTATGGAACTGAATTGAGAGTTCTCAGAAAAAGATAAGAGATGGCCTATAAACATGTCTATCTACATCCTTAGCTAGCAGGAAAATGCAAACTAAGATTACTTTGACATTCCATCTCACCCCTATCAGAATGGCTATCATCAAGAAAATAAATGACAATAAATGCTGGCGAGGGTGTGGAAAGAGGACCACTTTGTTAGTTAGCATTGTTAGTTGGAATGTGAACTGGTATAGCCATTGTCAAAACAGGTGTGGAATTTTCCTGAGACAGATAAAAACAGATTTACCACATGACCCAGCTATAGCACTCTATGGAATATACCTCAAGGACTCTACTCACTACCTTAGATACTTGCTCATTCATGTTTACTGCTGCTCTCTATTTACAATACCTAGGATGGAACCAGCCTAGATGCCCTTCAACTGATGAATGGATAATGAAGATGTGGTATTTATACAATGCAGTTCTCTTCAGTGATAAAGAAAAATAAAATTAGAAAATATGCAGGGAAATGAATGAATCTGGAAAGGATTATACTAAGTGAGGTAATCCAGGCCCAGAAATCCAAACACCACATGTTCTCTCTCATATATGGATCCTAACTACAAATGTTTAGATTTGTATGTGAGTTGGAATAAAAGTCAGTAGTAGAGACCAGTGAGCTAGACAGGGACTATGAGGGAGGGAGGGAAGAAAGGGGAGACTTAAGGGGAAGATGTTGTATATATGTAAGCAAATGATCAGATTATAAGGGGTGCAGTGGCCTAAGTGAGGTAAAGGGAAGGGATTGACTAAAGGAAGGTTGAGAGGAGGGTTAACCAAAATTTAAGAGGGTTGGAAATGACAGTGGAGCATTCAGCACTGAGAAGTCTCTCATACTTCCTGAGGTGGCAGAAAGATTGTAAGAGCCAAAAAAAACCAAACAAACAAACAAAAAAGAATGTAAGAAACAAAAGAAGAGTAGGATTTCTTATAATGCAATATTCCAGAAACAAAAATGACCTTGATATTCATGACTTTACAGCATCCAACACTACCTACACAAGACTTTCATCATGGGAGGAAAAAGATAATGATACAGAAACAAAATAGAGACATACTGAGAAGGAAGGGATGTAATGGAGGATGGATTTGAGGGGGAAAGTGGATTAACTCACATATTTGCATGCTAAAATGGACACAGAACAGCTGATTATTTATGTGTGTACATGTATGCATGTAAGTATTCATGTTGCATGCGCATACCACAGTGTAGAGGTCAAAGGTGGTTCATGTATCTGGAGTTCGTTTGCAGTAGCTAAAGTCCCTGGTATGATCATTTTCTCCCTCCCTCCCCCCCCTGCTTGCACATAAATAAAACCCAACAAAGAAGCAGACAGACAAACTGGGCATGGTGGCACACCCCTGTAAAGCCATAAATCATGAGGCAAAGGTGAGAGTGGAAGTTCTCAAGTTTCAGCCCAGCCAGTGCTATACAGTGAGACTTGGCCTAACAACAATAGCAATAACCAAAGAGAGAGAGAGAGAGAGAGAGAGAGAGAGAGAGAGAGAGAGAGAGAGAGAGAGAGAAAACAAATTTAAGCAAACTTTAAGCGATTTATGAACTGTATTTTGGTACTCATTTAATTGTTGCTTTAGCCTATTAGGTTAGCCAACATCAAAAATGACATACTTGGGCTGGAGAGATGGCTCAGCGGTTAAGGCACTTGCCTCTAGTGCCTAAGGCCGCAGGTTCAATTCCCCAGGACCCACATAAGCCAGACCCACCCCCACAAGGTGGTGGCCCTGATGCTTGCTCTTGCTCTCTCTCTCTCTCTCTCTCTCTCTCTCTCTCTCTCTGTATCTCTGCTTGAAAAATGAATATTTTTTTTTTAAAAATGACATACTTAAATGCAAGGTAGTGTATACTATAAGCTTAAAAATGTATATATTTTTAAGTATCTATATATGTGTGATGGTTTGAATGCATGTTCAAACCCCATAAACTCAGGTGTTTTAGTAAATCTTGTAATTTGGGTCTCCAGCCACTTAGCTGGAGGAGGTGTCATTGGGGGCAGAACCTGAGGGCCCAGCTGATTTCCAGCCCTAGGTTATACAGAAGTCTGAACTCTGGCAGGGTTCCTGCTGCTTGTTGTCCATTTGTGTTTGCGGCTTTTGATTTTTATGAGCTGTCTGGTTGTTACTCTCTGCTTGGATGTATGGAAGCAGCTTCTTCAGCCATTGATGGAACTTCTTCCCTTGGATCTGTAGGCTTGAAATAAAGGCCTTCCTCCCCTAAAACCTTCCTAGTTCTGGAATCAGGCATGTGCCATCACACCTGGCTTCTATTAACATTTTAATTAATTTCTTACCCTATTTCCTAAAAGGATAGGTATAACCCCCACATTTCTCCCAACCAACATAGTTTCAATAACATGAATAAAAAATGTTTTCATGACATTTGAGGTTGGTACCATTTCAAAAACAAAAATTCTAGAGCAAGATTTCTTTGTTGCACAAGCTAATAGACAGTACTATGAGGATTATCTACTTTCAATTACTTTAACTAAGCTAAGTATATAATGTTAATGAAATCTCAGAAGCACATTAAGCTTCCAGTTTGTTTTCATTATTCAAACCCTTAATGAATCTGACAATTTCTCAAGCTTGAAGTTAACAAATATAAACAAAAATAGGATTAAGGACAGTGAAGACAATTACTATGAAGTTTAAAGAGAATTTTTAGATTTATTTCTTAGTTAACATTTTTGTTAATAAACAAGAAGCTTGTTTCAGTTTTGAACATCCTCAAGGTGTATCTCTAGGTGAAGTCTTAAGACAAATTAAAACCAGACTATAATGTGTAACGGAAAATAATGGATATACTATTATTAATAAAAGTAACTTCTGGGCTGGTCATGGTGGCACACTCCTTTAATCCCAGCACTTGGGAGGCAGAGATAGGAGGATCACTGTGAGTCTGATGCCAGCCTGAGACTACATAGTGAATTCCAGGTCAACCTGGGCTAGAGTGAGACCCCACCTTGTTTGAAAACAACAACAAAACGTTATTTCTGATAAAGAATTTTCTAAGTTCAGTTGTTTTAAAGGCCACACAATTATTCTCAAGCTTATTGAAAAGTTCTAACACATGATGAAATGATGAAAGGGGATGAAAAGAAAACCTGCATGCACAATCTTTTTCCGGGAATAAATTCAACTAGAAACTTGAAGCATGCAAATGAAAAGGCCTGCTTAATATGTCTTTAACAGTATCATGTGGGCAAACCATCTGTTCTTGTGAAGTAGTGGTCTGAGCAAGTTACAAGACTCAGAAGTTGTCAAAAAGTATGGGCTCTGTAAACAATGGCTATAAATCACAAACAAGCTTCTAGCCATTCAACACCATGCAGTGAGAAAAGTGTGGTGAGCCCTCCCTGACCTTTCAGGCATTTGAACACTGACAACCTGGCACTGTTTACACTGTAAATACAAAGACTGACAACATGGAATAGCAAGTAAGACACTAGGAGTACATACTGAATCAACAGAGAAATTACATACTTACCAGCTCTTCCATAGAGGGGACAGACTTAAGATATAAGAAAAAAGTTTTATAATTAGAAAACCATCAAACAAATTAATTTATCTAGTGGTACAATCATTACAAGGAAGATTTTGATATGTCAGCTATCACTTGGGTAAAGTTCACTAAAACAAATAAACTTGCCAATCTATAAATAATAGCTTTATAGTATTAGATTAAAACATTTTAATCAAAATTAGTCAATATGACTGATTTAAAACTCTTCTCTATATTACCTATTAAAACTTCAGTTAAATTATTTTCTAATGAAAATGTAGACTTTCTCAATTTTAACATCACATATATCAAAGAAGCAGTTACGACCTGCCTAACTTTTGTCAGTTAAATAAAATACACAGACCTTCAGAATTTAGGAGAATATAAATATGTAGGAGAATTGAAGCATATCAGTATTTGAAAGCAACCTAACAAAATTAAGTGAAAACAAACAAAACTTTAAAATGTCTTACTCTTATCACATCATAAATACTATCTTCCAAGCTATCTGTCTCATTTACTGCTCGGTCTCTAGACAGCACAATGTTTGGTACACAGTACATTTAGTACATATGAGGTTAAATTGAAATCAGACATAAACTTTTGTTTTCTATTTAAACAACCTGTATTAATTAATAGGATGATGGATGACTGAAATGAATCCATACACTGAAACAATAGACAGGCATTCCAGAATGTTCAGCGGCAGAGATAATGCTAATAATGTACCGAGTGCAAAGGCAACTTGCTGGTACTGAATTAGCTCCCCAGTCCTTCTTAATAACAGAACTCCAGTTTTCCTGGAGGTAGACATACACCCAACTAAGAGATTCCCACGAAGCCAAGGATAAGCCAATGAAATGCTGGCTAAAATTACTGAAGTTTCATGAAAATTTCTTCAAGAAGCTAACACAGTCAAGTAGAATCTTTTTACCCTTTCTTTAAGTCTTCTTTGTTCCTGAATGGAACGAAAGTCATAAAGAAATAAATACTCAGAAAGGAAGCCATGAGCTAAAAATGAGAGGACACAGCAAAATAAGAAACCTGGATCCCTGGTATCTGTAGAGATACTATATCAGCTCTGGAATGCTTATCTCAGGGTCCTTGGAAAAAAAAAGTAGTCAAGAATTATCTCAATGTTACTTAGGATCTCTGCTACAGCCAATCCTAACTGATACAACAGAACAAAGAAACTGTTTAATGTTAGAATCAAAAGTATCTTATTTTATATAGTTTATTTGTGTGTATATGTGTATAAGGGTGTGCATGTTGAAGCATATACATGGAGGTCAGGGGACAATCTTGAGGTGTCTGTGCTCCACCTTCTTTGAGACAGGAACTATGAACTGCCAGACTGTAAAGGAAGATGAGACTAGCTGGGCCAGGAGCTTCTGTAGCATCGAAGAGGCATGCACCACTTTGCGTCTGGCTTCAAGTGGGTGCTGGGCAACTGAACCTGGGCCAGCAGGCTTTGCTAGCAAGCACCTTCAACCTCTGAACTATCTCCTCAGCCCCACAAATTTCTTTTAAACCTATTTATACATGTTTTTAAACAGAAAAGATTCTTTTCTAACTACCAGGTAGTCAATGATATTATTACTGATCTCTTGGTGATGAGGTGAGGATCAAAAGCTATTTGCTATATTTTCTAAACTTCCCAGAATGAATACATTTAATGTTCTATACTTAACACCAAAGTAAAAATCATCTCTATACTCCAAAATACAAGTAAGTACACTTTAAACTTTAAACTACTTACCAATTTTGCCTTGATAGTACCAGAGTCAACACTTTGGCCAGTTTTTGCGTGAAGCTGGAGCTGAACAGAGTGCAGGTGCAGAAGCTGGTCATGCACTTCCTTCTCCAGTACAGCCTTCTCTGCTTGGGCTTCCGTCAGCTTAGACCGCAGATCCACCAGCTGTGCCTTATAAAACAGTAGAAAACATTAAGTACAAAATGCTCTTTATTTTTACTACTACCCAAGAATGGCAAATAGATGATTCTTGTGATGAATATATGAATACCAAGACTACTGACTGAGATATTAATCTAAACTGAGGAGAAATCAAGAACAAGGGAGATATTTGAATGACAGCTCTACTATAAACAATATCTCCTAACATCACAGAACATTACTTCCATTTTTCTTAATTTACTTTGAAAAATCTTTGTACTATTTCACCTTTAAAAATACAGAAATACAGGATGGTTCATTCTTCTATTAACAGAGTATGTGTTATGGAAGTTCACTAACATTGTGTCTTTATAAGCAGGGCTCTGTCTTCAACCCAGAAACTATTCACCAAAATTAAGACTCCTTAAAACTTTTTCTAATAGCTGTGGCTTAAATCACTATAGAATTATTAAAATTACTATACTTTCTAGTTTTTATTCTAAGTGTTATGGTATCAACCAGCTACTGAGATTACATTCAAGCCAAGCATCAGATGTAATTGCAAGCTTTCAATCAAAGTGCAGCAGAACAACCCCTCAGGACCTCTTACCCATTTAGCCTTAGGTTATTTTTGCACAAATGATAACATTGTTTCACCAATGTGTACTTCATATAGCCCTTGTATTTGTTCTTCCCAATTAGCTAGTCCTAGCACTTTCCTATACTCAACATAATTATACTAAAAATGAAAGGCATGATGAGAAAAAAAGTAGATATTTAAAAGCTTATAAATGATAATAATTTATGACCTCAAGAAGCTTTCCTAACTGGGGTGATCACTAAGCATACATGTTAGATTTATAAACTGGCCCAGCTTCAAGGAAGAATATAAGGAGTTGTAGCAACATAACTTGGTAAATAGAAACAGAGGCTTTTACCATGTTATAAAAAAATGTCAGCAACACTTACAGTGTTGTCTAGTACAACTGACATCCAGTGGAAAATTAAGTCAACAAAAAATATTTCAGAAGTAGGACACAGTGGCTCATGTCTGTAATGCCAGTACTCGGGAGGTAGAGGCAGGAGGATCAGGAGTTCAAGGTCATCCTCAATTACACAGTGAGTTTGATCCCAGCCTGAACTATATGAGAACCTTTCTTAAAAAACAAACAAACAAAAAAGACATGAAAAAATACCAAATAAGTAGTGTCATTGATGGAAATGATTAAGTTTAGGATATGAAGTTATTTAAATTGGATAGAGGAAGACAGGCAAGTTTCAGACAGGCTAAGCTTAGTGGAAATCATGATATTGAGAGGGATTAGGAGAAAAGACCCTCCCACAGGTAGATAGGAATGTGGCCTCAAACAGATGACCTCATTGTCATGCGACATTCCCAGGCCAAGGTTCGCCACTCCCCCCCCCCCCCAAGCGGACCTTTACATCCCATTTTCCTTTTCCCAATTAATTGTTTCAGATTAAATGTGTAATTAAGAATTATCCTTTTCCACTTGTATAATTCTTTGTACATCAGAGGACACAAACTCGGATTAAGGGGAGAGGGAATTCAAAAGCTCTCTCTCCGTGTCGATTACTTATCGGCAACCCGTATCATTTTATTTAATATAGTACTAGAAGTCTTAGCCACAAAAATAAAACAAAAGGCACAAATACATGGGATACAAGTAGGAAAGGAAGAAGTCAAATTATCATAATTTGCACATGATATGATTCTATACATAAGGGACCCTGAAGAATCTACCAGAAAACTGTCACAGCTAATAAATGCTTTCAGCAAAGTAGCAGAATACAAAATTTATTCACATTAATCAGTAGCTTTCCTACATAATAAGGAAATGCTAAGGATAAAACGAGGGACAAATTCCTAGTCACAACTGCCTCACCAAAAATAAATTTTAAAAGTACCTTGGAATAAACCTAACCAAGGAAGGGAAGGATATTTGCAATGAAAACACTCAAGAGAAAAACTGAATAAGACACCAGGAAAATGGAAAGACATCCCATGTTCATGGATTGGAAGAATCAATATTATAAAAATGTCTACTTACCAAAAGCAATCTAAAGATTTAATGCAATGCCCATCAAAATTTCAATGGCATTCTTTACCAAAAGAGAAAAAAAACAATTCTAAAATTCATTTAAACATATACACACACACACACACACACACACACACACAAAAA
>PVHP010020307.1:0-18120 GCA_004024765.1 Zapus hudsonius | reverse complement strand
TGATTTTTGACAAAAAATTTTTTAAAAAAGCCAAAAATGTTCACTGGAGAAAAAGACAGCCTCTTTAACAAATATGTTAGGAAAACTGGAAATCTATATGTCAAAGGTTGAGAATAGATCCTTACCTCTCTCCATGCACAAGAATCAAGTTCAAATGGATTAAAGACTTAATATCAGACCTAAAATAATGCCATCAAAATAGAAGAGAGACTAAAGAAATTCTGTGGAAGGATAATTGAAAGGCATTTGACAAAACACCTTGGATATGGTGAGGAGTACTGGAAGGGAATTATGATCATAGTATACTGTCAATATTTATGGACATTGTCTATAAAAAAGTTTAAGAAAAAAACTATTATTTTTAAAAAATCTGGGTTTGGCAGCATGTACCTTTAATGCCAGTACTTGGAGGCAGATACAGGAGGATCCTTAGGGCTTGCTAGTCTAGCCAAATGGGTGAGCACTATGTTCCGTGAAAGACCCTGCCTCAAAAAACAAGGTGGAGGGCTGGAAAGATGGCTCAGCAGTTAAGGCACTTGTCTGCAAAGCCCAACAATCCAGGTTTGAATCCCCAGTACCCACTTAAGGCCAGAAACTTAAAGTGGCACAAACATCTCGAGTTCATTTGCAGCAGCTGGAGGCTCTGGCATGCTCATTCTTTGTCAGTCTCTCTGCTTGCAAATAAATGAATAAATAAAACAATTAAAAAAGGTGGAGAATGATTGAAGAAGACACCTGACATGAACCTCTGGCCTCCACATGTACCTGTGCACACACAAGTGCACAAGTGCAAATACACAAACACACATACATATGTAATATACAGCAAAAAAGCAGTTGTACAAGCAAAATCATTTTTTTCATCTATTTTCGAATGTACAGATGCAGAACTCATGGATACAGGTCAACTGTGTTTTCAAAGTCTCAGTAGAAAAAACCAAGCAATTTTAAAGTGATTTAGTGATGCTTCCATTCTCAACTTCATTGCTAGTCTTTTTTTAAAAAAAAAAAAACAATATGCATTTGGTAAAAAATTTAATGGCACTTCTTGTGTTTATTTTTGGTGTGTGTATGTATGGGTGAGTGCTTACCTGCATTGTGTTTACACGTGTCTGCTGGGACAACCTGGTGTGTCATACTCAAGAATACTGTCCATTTCTTTTTGAGACAGTGTCTCTCTTTGATCTGGAGCTCACCAGGCTAGAATGGCTGGCCAATGAGGTCCAGTGATCTCCCTGTCTTGCCACTGCTAAGATTACAGGCATTCACCACCACAGCCAGCACTTTCATAGATAATAGGATCAAACTCAGGCTGTCATGTTTGCAAGGCAAGCATTTAACTGACTGAGCTACCTCCCCAGCCCTTTTTATAATTTTAAGAAATCCTTCCTTATTGCTAACAAGGTTGATTACTTTTTCATATATTTACAGTGATTTCTGTCTTGAAGCATTATTGAGCAGGCAGCCATTAGGAGAATGTGTTTATATAGCTTTGGTGCATGTTTAACTTACTGACAATATTCATGCTACCACAAAGCAAACATCTACATGGCAGGCATACACATTATCTCAATTTTTTATCATACTTGTTGTGATCAGCTTTCTAGTTGCTGAGCAGAAAGAACCCAAACAAAAGTGGCTTGTGGAGGAATGGGTTTATTTGGCTTACTGACTCGAGGGGAGACTCCATCCTGGCAGGGAAAACGATGGCATGAGCAAAGGGGTGGACATCACCTCTGCCACAGCACTGGAAATAGCAGCAGGAAGGTGTGCCAAATACTGGAAAGGGGAAGCTGGCTTATAACCCCATAAGCCTGCCCCAACAACACAGCTCCATCGAAGTCATAAAATCCAAATTGCCATCAGCTGAGGATCAATTACCCAGAACACATTCATTTGTTTGTGGGGGACACCTGGATCAAACCATGACAATACTCAATGTGAATATTTGTTTTTACAGTTACGGAAACTGGAAGTCAGGGATTAAATAACTTGCCAAACATCACACAGCCAAGTAAGAAGTCTGAAACCAGTTTGATAATTAAAAAATAAAAATGCTTGGGGATCTTTTACCTCATTTTTAAACCATATCTTCAAATGGATTAGGAGCTTTTTATTCAAAACAATTTCACTAAGACATTCACTGGGCAAATATTACATCATGAATTTCATTTTGAGAAACAATAAAGTGCTGAATGATTATTCCCTGAGTCATTTGCAGTACTTTTCACTTATTTGAATCAAAAGAACCTTTTTGGTGACACTAGCAAATCTTAGTGTGTGTGTGTGTGTGTGTGTGTGTGTGCGTGTGTGTGTGTCTGTGTGTCTGTGTCTGTGTGTGTGTGTGTGTGTGTAGGGGGTTGCAGTTAGCTTACCCTTGCTGGAAGAAAGAACCCAACCAAAGCAGCTTCTGGAAGGAAAAGTTTATTTTGGCTTACAGACTCAAGGGGAAGCTCCATGATGGCAGAGAAAACAATGGCAAGAGCAAAGGCTGCGCATCACCTCCTCACCAATATCACATGGACAGACAACTAAAACAGGAAAGTGTGACACACAATCGCAAGGGGAAGGTTCCAATTCCAAAATTGCCATCAGCTGGAGATAAGCATTCAGAACACTCACTTTCAATGCTGTTCAAATATCCCATAGTTCAAGGTCTTTTAACTGAGCTGTAATAATAATAAAATAAAATAAAACACATAATGGCACACAATAAACATTCACACTGTAAAAGATGGCACTGGGCATAGCAAAGATTTAACCAATACAAGATTTAAAACAAACAGGGCAAGCATCAAGCTCTAGCTCCAAGACGAACAACTCTAACCAAGGACAAATCTCCAAGTCCGACAATTTGAACCAGTGACAAGTCTCTGGAGTTTCCATTCCACCCCTCTAGCCAGGCTACTCACAATCTTGGAAAACTCCATCTGGTGCTAGCAGCTCTCCTTGGCAACCAACCCATAGTCCTGGCATCTTGATTGGGTCTCCACTACAACCCACAGTTCATCCTTATGGCATCATCGGGCCTCTATACAGATGAATCAACAAATCTGCTTCACAATGCCCATGGCCATTTCCGAAAAGTAAAACTATTGTAAATTCAAAGACTCTCTCTTTCCTGCATTTGTTACATTCCATAGTACCAAGTGGGCTACCAATTTGTTAATCCAGGGGGGAATAAAGCCAAATTTGAAGAGGAGAAAGCCTACTTCAGCATTCAGGCAGCTTACTTCAAAAAGTGCATTCTTCCTGCTGTCCGAAAGCAGTTCACCTGACCCAATCTCAATGGTTGTAATCTCTCAAACAATTATAGCTGAATGGGTGGCAGTTTTGGCCCAAAGATTTTTTTTCTTTCTATGCCATCTCCATCTACTCACACTAGTCCATTTCTAAACAAAGTAACTCTGCACAAGTTCACAGGACACAGGCAGGCAGAACATAGCAAGCCTCTCACACAAACTGCTTCCACATAAGTTTATGGGGGACAAAGAAAGAGAGGGAAAGAAGTAGTAAGAAATTAGTAAAGGGAAAAAAGGAAAGAAGGGAAGAAGGAAGAGAGAAATCAAGAAAACATGTAGGCAAAAAATGAAAGAGAAAAAGAAAAAAGAAACGAAGAAGAGAGGGAAGGAAAGGAAGGAAGAGGCAGAAAACAGGGTGAGAGGAAAAGCAAAGCTAACTGTCAGTAAGGAACAGAACTCTCTAATGCTTTGTGTTTAACTGGAGTGACAAATCATGGAGATTAAAGTAGCTTACTCAGGTTACTGGATAACATAAACTAGCAAAGAGAAAGTTAAAGAAAAGCAGCCCATTTTAACCTTCAACCTTCACTGATATCCTGAAAATGTTTAAAAGAAAAAACATACACAGATGCTGAGGCTGTAGGTCAGTTTAGTGGTTGCCTAGCATGCATGAAGCTGTTGGTCTGATCACCAAGCACTGTGTACAACAAAGCAAGTTGGAAGAACCTGTAATCTCAGCATTGAGGATGTGGAGACAGGAAGATCAGAAGTTCAACTACATAACTAGTTCAAGAACAGCTTGGGCTACATAGCAACCTCTCTTTAAAAAAAAAGAGAACATATAAATAAATAATTACTAATTATATTACATGGAGATTTTACTTAGTAAACAATTTTTTCACTTTCTTACATCAGATCATGCAAAAAATAAAATTCATACAGAAAAATAAAAAATAAAACTGATTATTAAGACATTTTTTTTCACTCCCCAGCCTGCCTGATCTGACTAGGGACACACAAACTGATCACATTTCCCAGGCTCGGGAAACTAAGTATGCAGCACAGGGTCCAAGTGAGCACTCCCCAATAACTCAACCAGTCCTGTGGGTACAACCCAGTCCAGCACAAAGCTAACTTCAGAAGAGATAAAGGATCTGAAATGAACTATAAAATCTAAGATTTTATAGTTCATTTCAGATCCTTTATCTCTTTAAATTGAAGAAACAATTTAAAAGCCTCCCAAATAATAATAAATTTAAAAAACAACAGGCATAGATGGATGCACTGCTAAATTCTACCAAATCTTTATGGAAGAAATAAAACTTCTAAAACTTGTAAAGTAAAGAAGGATCCCTGACTCCTCCTATGAAGCCAGCATTATACTAATGCCAAAGCCAGTCAGAGATACAAGAAAATTATAGGATAATATCCCTGATGAATACAGGTATAAATATTTTCAATAAAATTCTTGCAAACAGAATCCAAGAACAAATTAAAGGTATCATCCACAGTGATCAAATAGGTATCATTCTAGGGATGTGGGGATGGTTCAACAAATGGAAATTGATAAATGAAATTCACCACACACAGACGTAAGGACAGAAATCACATGATCACCTCAATAGATTCAGAAAAGGCCTTTGAAAAAATAAAATGTTCCTTCATGATTAAAACACTGGAGAAAGCCGGGTGCAGCGGTGCACACCTTTAATTCCTGTACTTGGAAGACAAAGGTAGAGGTACCACTGTGAGTTCAAGGTCAGGCTGGGCTAGAGACCCTACCTCAAAAAAAAAATCACTGGGGAGACTAGGTGTGGAGGGATCATATTTCAACCTAACAAGGGTTATAAACAATGACCAAAAGCTCATAACATACTATATGGAGAAAAACTTGAAGTGTTCCCACTAATGTTGGGAACAAGACAATGGTGTCCACACTCCCACTACTATATAACATAGTACTTGAATTCTTAGCCTAAGCAATAAGACAAGAAAAAGAAACAAAGGGGATTCAAATTGAAATGGAAGAAGACAAACTAGCCTCAGGTGAAAAGGTCTCATACTTAAGTGATCTGAAACAATCCAACAAAAACATCCTAGAGCTGATAAACTCAGATAAGTAGAAGACATAAAATCAACACATAAAAATCAGTAGCCTTGAGCCGGGCATGGTGGTGCACGCCTTTAATCCCAGCACTCAGGAGGCAGAGGTAGGAGGATCGCCGTGAGTTCAAGGCCACCCTGAGACTACATAGTGAATTCCAGGTCAGCCTGGGCTAAAGCGAGACCCTACCTCAAAAAAAAAAAAATCAGTAGCCTTTGTATACATCAATGACAAAACACATGGAGAAAGAAATAAGGGAATGAGTTTCACTTACAATAGCCACAAAAATTAAATATCTTGTAATATCCCTAACCAAGGAAATGAAAGACCTCTACAATAAAACATTAAAACACTAAAGAAAGAAACTGAAGAGATGAGAAGATCAAAAGACCTTCCATGCTCATGGATCAGGAGAATTAATTAATGGCCATTCTACCAAAAACAATACATAGACTCAATATGCAACTCAAATTAAAACTCTGGCACCATTCTTCACAGAACTGGAAAAACTAGTCCCAAAATTCCAATAAATTCCCTTTTGAATACAATTCATTCATCTGTTCTATTCCTCTAGAGAGCCCTGACTAACACATACTCAGTGGTAAGGAATAATAAAATTGTGAAATGTGTAGGAAAATGGATAGACATGGAAAAAAATCATACTGAGTTACACAGGCTCAGAAATGCAAGCACTGCATGTTCTCTCTCATATACGGAACCTAACAGAGAATAGTTTAACTTGTTTATAATTTGTAGCAAACATCAATGGTAATGAGGTTAGGAGATAGGAGGAGCAAGAAGGACAGGAGAGACAGAATATAAGGGGTAGAAAAGTTGGTGGTGGTGGGGTGGGGAGATGGGAAACACTGGATTGTCCCCAACAGAAACTGACTGGCACATTCATGATCCCACACTGAGTGCTGATGGCCTCTTTGAGGAGGGCCCTCAGTGGAATGCAGGCAGAAGGGAAATAGCAGTTCAATTCAATGGTAATATGACCAATTTCAATCTGTTCATATAGTGATCTTAATTAAACAAATAGAAAAATCCAAGTATTCAGATTAAACTATGTGATAGTCATATTTTTGAGAAAGAGTACTCACAATATTTTCTATCAAATATAAAAGTGGAGCTTTCAAGTAAAAACTAGAATACTGGAAAACTCGAATCCATTATCTTAAGCCTGACATCTTAACATCTAAAGATTTTTCCAATGAGATAGGCGATTTTAACATATGTAATTTGAATATGTGTGTGTTCATGTGTGTATGAGTACAGGCACACATGACACAGCATATGTGCTGAGGTCAGAGGACAGGTTCCTCACCTTCTACCTTGTTTGAGCCAGGTGGCTGGATGGCCCATGAACTTCTGAGGATTCTCCTATCTCCGTCTCTCACTTTGCCTTTTGTGCACTACCATGTCCAGTTTTACATGAATTCTAGGGGATCTGAACTCAACTCATCATGCATACACAACAAATGCTTCCAACTTCTTAGAGTCATCTTCACAGCCACAAATGTGGTTTCAATACTGATTACTTAATTAGATGCTCCGAAGTTCGGAAGACCTAAAATAACCAACAAACTATTTCAAAATGATCTTTGTATGACCCTACAAAATCATGAGTGGATACCCATTCAACATGCTAGACAGAATAATGTTTTAATGTAATAGTGTGTGGAGGTAGCACACAGGAGGAAGTGAGGATGCACACATGAGCAAGATAATAAGCTATATGTGTATCAAAATGAAAAAATATATTAAAATGTCATGAAATCCTGTTATGTTCACTAAAAAAAAATCTCATTCTAGGAAAAGTTCATTCGTTTTGTTTATATATGAGGCAGAGCGAGCACTCCAGAGCCTCCTGCCACAGCAAAGGAATTCCAGATACATAGGCTACTTTGTGCATCTAGCTTTATGTGGGTACTGGGGAATCAAACTTGGGCCATCAGGCTTTGTAAAGCAAGCACCTTCAACTGCTGAGCCATCTCTCCAGCCCTGAATAGTTCATTTAAATAATTTTAACTACCTCTGGTCAATTTTTGCTATCAAAAAGAATAACTAGGAGCTAGAGAGATGGCTTAGCAGTCAAGGGGCTTGCTTGAAAAGCTGAAGGACCCAGGTTCGATTCTCCAGTACCCATGTAAAGCCAAATGGATCTGGTGTTCATTTGTAGTGGCTGGAGGCCCTGGTGTGCCCATTCATATTCTCTCTCTCCATATATATGTATGCATGTATATATATGTCCTGGCAAATAAATAAAAATTCAAAAAAAAGAATAACCAAGGCTGGATGTGGAGGCACACTCCCCAGTACTTGGGCTACTGAGGTAGGGGATCACTGAGATTTCAAAGCCGGCCTTGTCTACAGAATGAGTTCCATGTCAGCAGCCGGGGCTAGAAAAAATACCCTGCCTTAATTAAAAAAAAAAAAAAAAGACTAGAAAGATCGCTTAATGGTTAAGTCATTTACCGACAAAGCCCAACAACCTGAGTTCAATTTCCTAGTACCCACGTAAAGCCTGATGCACAAAGTGACCCATGCACCTGGAGTTCATTTGCAGCAGCTGGAGGCCCTGGAACACCAACTCTTTCTGTCTGTCTCTCTTCTCTCTCTGACTGCAAATAAATAAATCAAATATTTTTATTTATTTATTTATTTGAGAGTAAGAGAGAAACAGGCAGATAGAATGGGTGCACCATGGCTCCTTGCCACTGCAAATGAACTCCAGATGCATGCACCACCTTGTGTATCTGGCTTTAGGTGGGTACTGGAGAATTGAACTAGAGACCTTTTGCTTTGCAGGCAAATGCCTTAACCACTGAGCCATCTCTCCAGCCTAGTAAAATATTTTTTTAAAAATCCAGGACTGGGGTGATGACTCAGTGAGACAAGTCTAAGGACCTAAGTATGGAACTGTAGAACCCATGTAAAGTCAGATGCAACAGTACACATCTGTGATCCCAGTACTCATAGAATTCTGAGGCTTATGGGTCAGCTAGCCTGGTGTATGCAGTGACAGACAAGAGGCCCTGACTCAAATGAGAAGGTGAGGACTGACACCTCCACATGCATACATGTACCTTTCCACTCACATACATACATAAAAAGATTTTTTTAAATCACTAGTTATTAAAGTACTCCTTTATCAAGCTATAAATCTCTACAATATCAGTTTCTTCATACAACAAAACATAACAGATTGAATTCAAAAGCAGATATGTGAATCAAGCTAATATCTGTTAAGCCAGACATTAAAAAAGATTTGAAAAAATTGACATCAATTTTATTCTGATCATCACTTTTACTTGGTTTTGGAAAGTTATTTTAACTTAAAAATGTGTGGTGGTTTGAATCAGATGTCTCCTATAAACTTATGTGCTTTGAATGCTTGGTTCCCAGCTGATGGAAATTTAGGAGGTGGAGCCTTGGAGGAGTTGTGTTGTTGGAGGCAGGCTTAAGGGTGTTATAGCCTTGAATTTATGGTAATTCTCCTACCTCAGCCTCTGGAGAGCTGGGATTAAGTTTGTGCACCACCACATCCAGCCCCGAATTTGTGCTTTTAAACAATAATTCTGTGTCAATTATGACTAGAAAAAGATGCATTATTTACTGTGACTCATTTTATTTTTGAACTGAGTCAGTGTTACATTTTTACAAATCACACATTTTTGGGATTTATTTTTGAGCTGTGATCCACTCATATATTTCTATAGACACAATGTTTTCTTTAAATTTTGGACGTCTCCTGGTAAAAGACTTTATGAATGTAAAAGTATCACATAGTGTACGGATAGCTATTTGATACCAGGTGAAAGCAGGAAAGAGAACGCTCTGCTCATCTGAGGATTCAAGGAGTTGGCAATTTAATGACCCAAAATTTCAGGACTTACATTGACTCCATCCTCTCTCCTCTCTCTCTCTCTCTCTCTCTCTCTCTCTCTCTCTCTCTCTCTCTCTCTCTCTCTCTCTCTCTCTCCCTCTCCCTCTCTCTCTCTCTCTCTCTCTCTCTCCTCCCTCTCTCTCTCTCCTCTCTCTCTCTCTTCTCTCTCTCTCTCTCTCTCTCTCTCTCTCTCTCTGTGTGTGTGTGTATAGCAGGAGCATGCCAGGGTCTCTTACCTTGGGAAAAGAATGACATCCACCTTTATGAGTGGCTACCCAGGCCAACAGGCTCTGCACGAAAGCTCAGAAAGGTTGTTTAATATGTGAGTGTTACAAATTTACAAAGGGCCAAAGGCAAATTCTGTTACTTACATATAATCTATTTTGATATCTATACTCAAAGAAATACCTCAATAGGTTTAGAAGCACTGTGGAGAGAAAAAAAAAATGAACTCGAAAAACCAAAATGGGTTTACAGGGAGAAAATACTACCTCCTAAATCAACTTCCCAAAAGCACTTGACAATTCAGTTAGGTGATCTAAGATATGGTCTTCCCCCTCAAAGAATTTATATTCTAGAGGCAGAGCAATAAGACAATCAGTAATTATACCAGTGAGTTCAAAGTGATAGAACTGCCTCTGTCTATGGAGTTGAGTAAGGAAAGCCTTCACAGAGATCAAGGCGAGGGTAAGTGGAGTCTTAAAGATGAACATGTGATACTGAAGACAAAAGGAACACAAAACAAATATACTTTGGTCTATGCAAGACCAAAACAAGGTATATATAGAGACCTGAGAACTGACTGGCTTTATTGAGGCAAAAGTAGCTAAAAAGGATGACAAGCAATTAAAACTCAACCAATCAGCACTGATTATCATGCTGAAGAGTTTGAAATTTAGTAATAAGGCAATAGGGAGGTAAGGAAAAAAGAGTTACATGACCATATCTGTCTCTTTAGATAGGAACTACTAACAAGGAATCATTTTAAAAATGAGGTGCTGGGGAGATGGCTCAGTGGTTAACGTCACTTGCTTGCAAAGCCTGCCAGCCCAGATTCGATTCCCCAGTAAAATCAGATGCACTAAGTGGCACATGCATCTGGAGTTTGTCAGCAGTGGCAAGAAGTCCTGGCATGTCCTCCCTCCCCCCTCTCATAAAGAAAAACATTTTTAAAAACTAAAAAATGATTACACCTCTCCCCTAGTTTTTGGTCATTATTGGCCAATCCCAGGTATTGCCTGGCTTGCAGACACATCAATCTATTTCCATTTTCATGACGCCTTTTCTAAGTGTCATTTTTTTGTCTCTTCTCAGACAAGTTCATGGAGTTTAGGTCCCAATTTAATCCACTATGATCTTATCTCTTACATTAACTACATCTGCAAAGGCCCTGTTTTTAAATAAAGTCACATTCTGAGATCCTTGGTGGGCACAAATTTTCAGAGGACACATTTGTCATAGTCAGCCACACACTGTAAGGTTCGAAGCTCCCCCAAAGACAGACCACCAGAGACTCGAGTCAGAGCAAACGCACGGGTCGCTTTATTCAGACAGGTTCGAACCTGGACCACAGTCACACAGCTAAGAAGCTAGCTGGGAACTGCGGTACCTGGCATTCCAGTTGAACTCTTTTAAATAGCTGAAGCATACATTCTTTAAGATAAAATTAAGTTCCTATCTTTGTTAGCAAGCATGTGTACAGAAGCAGATAGCGATGATTAGAGCTAAGGGTGGAGGGAACATCTGTTTGGCCAGAAGTCCGGTGTTTGATCATTTTTATCTTTCTACATTCCTATGTTGTAAGTTTCTCTTATTGAGAGCAGAAGATGGCCATTAGTACATTCCTGACTACCAATTAACTCTTATTGCCAGCCCCAGCTGCACATTTAGTATTTTCCCAGGGTCCTATAGCACAGCTTCCAAGGCTAAGGTTAGCACATTGAAATAAGTATTTGGTGCTTAGCCGTTTTATTTCACAAAAGTCTCTACTTTTCTATTTCAAATATACTTTAAATTCCATAATCATATTTCATATTTCACAACACCACTGGGATGAATCTCCAAACCAGGCACGATTTGGGGAGGAAAATATTTATTGAAGGAACAGACTGAGGAGAAGTTAAGGAAAGGCCCCCTTTTACCAAAGCAAGCAGAGAGAGAAACAGCACCTTCAGAAGCTGGCAGGCACACTCCCCACTAACAAAAGGAACTTCAGGCTTGAGCTCAGACTCCTTTTTGCATATGTAAAGCTAGAATTCCAGACCCACCCCAGAAATACCTTAGGGCTGAACCCTAGGATCTGGCCAACATGACATACTTCCTCTAGCCAGAACTGGCTGGAGACAATTTACAATTTTAATAGACCTTTAATTCTAATAAACTCTATTGGGGGACATTATTCAAACTATCACCATTCAACTCACCACATGTCTCATCTTTAACTCTTTCTCTTCTCTACTACATCTGCATAATAATCAACTCCTGTGTTCCTCCTTCCTTATGCTTAAATCTATCTCCTTCATCCTCATCACCATTTTCATAACTTTCTTCTCCATATAACAAACTCTCGTGCCTCAACACTGGATGAACCTAAGTATTATTCTCACTGCTATATCTGTACTTAAATAGGTAAGTGTTAATAAAGAAAGTCATAACAAAAGGCTGTGTCATGATTTTAAGATAACTAATTCCAAGTAGATAGGTCTCAATATTGTCTGCCAGTCCTGTCTCTTGCTAACTGGACTTCCTACTTTTCTATAACTACTCAAATCTCTTCACTCTCAAGTCTTTACTGTCACCCATTTTCAGCAACTAACATAGTCTCATATTTTATATAAAAGTAAAGAAAAATTACAAAAACCTTCCACAACCTCCCCCAATTATTCTCCACTCACTTCCCTGAGGGTTTCGGTCCTTCTCTCAATGTAAAGGACTTTCTCTACTTGTACTTTGTGGCTCACCAGCATTCAGAATCTTGGTAATATTAATTCCCTCTTGACTTTCTATAATATTCAGCTTTTCCTCAACTAGATTCTTCCTGCTGGTTTATAATCATGCACACACTTCCTTGAACACCACATACTCTCCTCTAAACCACTAAGCCACACTCACTCTTTCTGGCTGCTTTTCTCCACCCCCACCCCCACCCTTCAGTGAACATAATTTTTTGTTTTCACAAAGATTGATTTCTTTAGCTTTGCAGGCAAAGACCCCTTACTTAAACCCTGTAACATGGAAATAACTGTACTTACTTATAAGTCTATCTCATGAAACTGCTGAGAAAATTGGATGAAGAATGTATTTTTTTAAACTGAGCCACAGTAATTTAGCAATAAAGTTAGCAATAACCATTACTGCTAATAATAGGTCATATCCATCTATCCAAGCAGCTAGCCAAACAAGACTGACAATGTAGTCACTTTGAATTCCCTTGCCCTTCCATTCCAATCCATCCCTAAATTTGCTGGTTTTGACCTCTCGGGTGTCCCTTGTTCTGAACACTTTCCTCCATTTCCACAAGTTACTCTACACTACCATGATCTCACATGCATAGCTACAACACCCCAAATACTTCAGTGCACTCATTCTTATTTTCCCAGACATTTTACATGTCATTGACTGGTATGTTCTAACCTTATACCTATAGTTGTCATCTAGTTTGAAACAGTTTCCATTGTTATGATTAAGCTCTGACTCCAGGGCATAGCCTATAAAACCAGGCCAAGTTTCTTCCTTACTTACCAGTACAGACTTGTCAGGCATCTTATTTCTTTGGCCTTTCAAACCTTCAAATTCATTATGCTCCCGCCCATCACTGGTGTTTCCACTTCCCAGTCCCTCTGCTGCATAGACTGTGGAATAATATTGCTGTATTTTTTATCTTAATTAATTCCTATTTATCCTTTATATCTTAATTCAATGGTAACTTCCACCAAGAGCCTTTTTCTGATGCCCCAGAATAGGTTCTCATTACTCTATATACCTTTCATAACACACATCAAACTTGAAGTTTATCATTTAAGGCATTATTCCCCCAACTAATTCCCCAAGCTACAAACTCAATAATCCAAACTCCATTATAAATTCAAAACTCCACAACAATAGATCATGTCCTCTTTTGAGCTTCACTTCTATCCCAAGTACATATTATAACATGTCACGTAATTAGTGTTCAATTTATATATACTGGATCAGTATTAAACGTCAACTTCAACGTTGTAAAACAGCCTATTTAAAAACAGTACAGGGCAGGAGAATCATAAGTTGAAGGTCATCCTCAGCTACATAGCTTGTTCAAGACCAGTCTGGACTAAACACAAGACCTTGCCTCAAAAAATAATTAAAAAGTAGTTAAGCCGGGCATGGTGGCACACGCCTTTAATCCCAACACTCGGGAGGCAGAGGTAGGAGGATTGCCATGAGTTCAAGGCCACCCTAAGACTGAATTCCAGGTCAGCCTGGACTAGAACGAGACCCTACCTCAAAAAACCAAAAAAATAAAATACAGTTAAAGCTGCACGAGAACAAGTATATATCCCTAGTTCAT
The DNA here is from genome assembly GCA_004024765.1 of Zapus hudsonius. Classification (NCBI taxonomy): domain Eukaryota; kingdom Metazoa; phylum Chordata; class Mammalia; order Rodentia; family Dipodidae; genus Zapus; species Zapus hudsonius. Next base: position 4,339 of record PVHP010020307.1, on the reverse strand, counting down.
TAGCAACATGGCTCTAAACCAAGACTAAAAGTTTCTCTAGTAATGGTTGAACAGTAAATCACTTTAAGAGATGCTAAGTCAGCAACTGTGGAGGATGTGTTGCTGCTCTGTTTTGAGGCAGGTTTTCATGTAGCCCAGCCTGGCCTTGAGCTACAGTATAGCTGAGGGAGACCCTAGGCCTGATCCTCTTGCCTCCACCTCCTAAGCGTTGGCATAATAGGCATGCATCAGGCCTGGCTTCAAAGATGTACTGTTCTGCAGTTAGGTTTTAAAGATGTTTTTATTTATTTGCAAGCTGAGAGGAGAGAGAGAGAGAGAGAGAGAGAACATCAGAAACTCTTGCCACTGCACATGAACTCCAGATGCATGTGCCACTTTGTACACCTGGTTTTACATGGGAACTGGGGAATTGAACTTGGGCCATAAGGATTTGCAAGCAAGTGCCTTTAACCACAGAGTCATCTCTCCAGCCTGCATTTATTTTCAAAAACAGTGAACAGCGCTGGAAATATGGCTCAGTGGTTGAGGCACCTTCCTGCAGAACCTGGCGACAAAGGTTCAATTTCGCCAGTGCCTGCATAGAATCAGATGCACAAGTTGGTGGATACATCTGGAGTGCGTTTGCAGTGGCTAGAGTCCCTGATGTGCTGAGTGGTTAATTTGAAATGACACTATTTCAAAAATATTCTGATATTCACTGCCATCCCCAACACTTTATACATATGTCTCTTCCCAAATATGACTTTGGCAAGAAGCAGTTATATGGGCAACATTCATATTTAATTTTGAAATGCAACTCTATGCTTTTTTTCCCAGAAAAAAAAGGTTTCCTAACTTCTAGATTAATATGAAGTGTAGTATTAACAATAAATACAAGGATTGGGTTGAAGCGGCAATCTGGAAGGATACTGATCAGTTTATTTATTTTTGTCCTATTCATTCATTATTTTGAAACAGGTCTCATGTAGTCCAAGCTGGCCTTGAACTCCTCATCCTCCTGCCTTCTTATCCCAAGTCCTGGGATTACAGGTATGCACACCATGCCTGGCTTTAAAACCAAATTATAATTAAAACAATAGAATTAACTCATTAAGAAATAATGAAAATAAGAAGTATAACAGAAATCTCTTTTTTATATTTCAAGGACTCAGAAGACTGCTAAGTTTATGGAGCAGCCTCTGAAGTTCTATACACAGTACACCAACAGATCTATTCTGAGGAATGCTGTGAACAATGAGCCTTCCAAAGCAATACTGAACCAATTCCATGAAAATTACAGATGTTATATTTGTAAAGATTAACATTAGAGACTGGTGAGTTAGGTGTACCTGAAAATACACTTAAAATAACAATAAAATTTGGCTCTCTCCTCCCCATTTTCCAAGATACCTGAATCATGAGTCAAAAGGTTTTACACACACACACACAGAAACACACAGGCACACATACACACACTTAAAAAACACATTCACGTTGTGGTATGCTAGCATTGAGAAATAATGCTACTCCCTTATGGCATCAGAATATGACTTCTAACTTCTGAGAAAAACCAGACCAATCATCTAAAATACTCATAAGTATTTTTAAAAATTGAGAAGTACCTCCTACTCACAGAATGATCCTTTTTGGGGGTTTATTCAAGATTTAATTTTATATCACATCATAAAGCATTGCTGGCTAGTTTCCTTAGGTCATTTAAAAATATTAGAAATTGTTTCATTTTTTTAAAAAAAAAATCTATCTACCTATCTATCTCTCTACCTAACTACCTCCTGCTAGTGTGTCTGTGTATATGTGTACACCAGGGTTTCTTTCCACTGCAAACAAACTCCAGATGCATACTTTTGTATCCAGCTATACGAGATACCTAGGAATTGAACCCCAGCTGGTAAACTCTGCAAACAAGTGTCTTTAATTGCTGAGCCATCTCTCCAGCCCCTTTCATTCTTAAAAAGCCAATTATCTCCAGTAGATACTTAAAAGAGACAGTTTCACCTGCCTACACAAAGTCTTTACCTTCATATCATGAACACTTTCATTCCTTTGCACAAAGGAGCCACAAAATGCAGGATATGTAAATTAATGCTAATCAAAGATTAGAAATACCATGTTTTCCCATGGTTAACTAGTAGGTAAAAATGCTGACCATTAAGCAAGAACAGGACGCATATTTGACATACATATTAATTTGGTTACAATGGGCACTCAATTATTACAATTAATAGCAATGATCATTTTTTAGGCAAACACTAAGCTTTGTGTGTCACTGATAATCCCACTTTTATCTAGTTTAAAGTGAAAGATCTAGTTCCTCATAGTGTATATTTATAAAGTGCTCTCTACATAGCAGTGCTAACACTTCATGATATCTGATATTACAGTAGTGCCCTAATTTAAACTGAATGGTAAGGATTACAGAATAAAGCAAATGATCATTTTTACATACTTTCAAAAACTTCAAGGATTTGAGAAATACAGTAAGGCACAAACAAGTGAAACTCAATGTTAGAAGTTCCTTGAATAATGACAGCGAGCTCGGGAGGACTACCTGCCGGCAATTTAAGAACAATTGTGGATGTAAACCGAGATAAACGACAGTAATTATACACACACACACACACACACACACACACACACACACACACTCACATATATGTCTGATTTACCAAGTACAGCCAGTGTAGTCACCCCACCCCACTCCACCCTAAGCAAGAACTGGAATTCAGAAAGGGGAAAGGGGAAAGGGGAAAGGGGAAAGGGGAAAGGGGAAAGGGAAAGGGAAAGGGATGGAAAAGGGAAAGGAAAAAGGAAAGGAAAAAGGAAAGGAAAGAAAAGAAAGAAAGAAAGATTCTCACTACATTTTCCTAGGCGCTTTGATCACATTCCCCTAAATGGTTCATGCACGTCTCTGTATGCAGCCAGACGTGGGCCCTGGAATAGGAAAAATGCAAACAACCAGGGCTGCATCGGTCTGAAAACACTCCAATCTGGTTAATCACGGTGTGAGCAGATCTTCTAAATGACAGCTCAAGGATGGGGACGATATTCTCGGACAGCTCCAGGGAAGGTGGCCTGGTGAGTTCCCAGTGATGTCCTGGGAAGGTGGACGTCGGGAGTCTCCATACCCGCGGTCCCCGTCCTCCCCTCCCCTCCCCTCCCCTCCCGGTGGGCAGCGGCCCGGGGTCGGGCGGCCTCGCAGCCCCGGCTCACCTCCAGCTTGTGGTTGATCTGCGACACCGTCTGGGCCTTGTGGCAGAGCTGCGCAAAGCATGAGCTCAGGCTGGTCATCTTCTGCCGCCCCTCGTAAGTGATGTCCGCCTGGTCCGGATCGATCTCGCCCAGGAGCAGATCCACATCCACGAAGGCCTTGTCGAACTCCTTCTCCAGCACCTCCAGCCAGCGGAACATGGACACACCTCCCGGGGAAACCCCCACGGTCGGGGCGCAGGAGGCGCTCCCGGGCCCGCCGTCCGCTCCCGCCTGGCATGGGCCACCCGCCGACATGGCGCCGTCCAGGGCCGCCCCGCCCTGGCGCGGGCCTCGCCGCCCAGCTTCGAGGGGAACTGCTGGGAGCCCCGCGCGCCCGTCCGTCGGTCCTCGGCCAACGGGCCCGGCAGCCCAGAGCGGCGGGAAACGCGCGTCTCAGGCGGCCCGGCGGAGGTCCCCGCCCCCGCCCACGCCCACGCCCCGGGGCCGCGGCAGCACTCAGAAGACCCGCCCACCTCCCGGCCGCCCACCGCGCCTGCGTCGCGGAGAGAGAGTGGGCGGGGCGAGATGAGAGCTTGGCCAATGAGAAGCCTCGGGTGAGGACCAGCCTGTCGGCGGCCATATTGACAACTGGCCCAGCCCAGTGCCAGTCCCCGAGCCGCGGGGGCGCATAGTGGTGGACCGCCTGAGGGAAGGGAAGGGCGTCCACGTCGCCAGAGAGGACCGGCTTCCGCCACCTCGACTTCCTCGTGGGTGGGAGCATGCGCGGTAGCCACGTTTCGCCTCTTGCAATCCGGTTCTGCTAAGGGTGGAGTCGGGCGATCACGCTGCTGTGCTGGGTAAAGCAGACCTTCCATTCCAGCCCTTGGAAGCAGATGAATCCACGGCCTTCAATTCACGTGCTAGCTGCCCCACCACTTTGTTGTGTTAATTAATGTAGTACTCTGCTAATGAGGCATGGAGGAAGTAAGGTTTCTGCTGAGTCTGGCAGGCTCTGGGACAGTCTCCTTCTGAAGGAAGTTGAGGCAAATTCCGGGGGCCCCTGTAAATCTTAGCAATCCTGAAAACTCCAAAGCCCCTAGGCAGGCCACAAGATAAGAAGCAGATCAAAGCCTAACTTATTCTAACTGCA
>PVHP010020306.1:0-30782 GCA_004024765.1 Zapus hudsonius | reverse complement strand
TAACTATAGTTGGATGTAGTCCTGGCTTTCATTTTAAAATTTATTTATTTATAAGCAAAGAGAGAAGAGAGAAGACCAGGGCCTCGAAGCCACTACTAAATGAACTCCAGATGCATGTGCCACTTTGTGGATCTGGTTTTCTGTGGGTACTGTGGAATCCAACCCTGGTCGTTAGTCGGCAAGTGCCTGAACCCAGAACCACTGAGCTAGGCCCCCTGCCTTTCAATTTTATAATCACAAAACTTCTGTTTCTCATGCCTGTGAATCTTTTCTTTTTCTAGTGAGATAGTTATACACACCTTTCTCCAGCTAACCCCTGCATGGGGCTCCTTCATGCTGACCCCTGCATGGGGTTCTTCATGCTGACCCCCACATGGGGCTCCTTTCCTGCTTACCTCATGCTTAACCCTGCATGGGGCTTCTTCGTGTTTATATCTGCATGGGACTACTTTATATTGACCTCCACATGGGGCTTCTTCATGCCAACCCCTGCATGGGTCTGGAGTGCCTGCATGTCCTCCTCTTAGTCATGGTAAGAAGTTAGGTGCTCACCCAATGGGCTGCTTTTTTGTAGGTCCTTTGTGCAGAGTCACATTCTGAGGTGCTGGGGCTAGACTTCCACAAGGAACTTAGCCCACAGCTCTGGGGAACGCAATGCTTCTTGCCTTGGGAGCTGACTCTTGGAAGAAGCATTCTGGTTCTCAGTGCTGTTTCTCTTCTGCAGATACTGGGCTAATTTGAAGTTGTGGTTCAAGCAGAAGATCAGCAAAGAGGAGTTTGATCTCGAAGCTCACAGACTCCTCACACAGGACAATGGTAAGATGATGTCATGGTTTTATCCAGGTGTCCCCTACAAACAAATGAATGTGTTCTGGGTAATGGATCCTCAGCTGATGGCAATTTGGATTTTACAACCCCCATGGAGCTGTGTTGTCAAGGGTGGGCTTATGGGGGTTATAAGCCAGTGTTTGGCACACCTTCCTGCCGCTGTTTGCAGTGCTGTGGTGGAGGTGATGTCCACCCCTCTTCTCATACCATCATTTTCCCTGCCAGGATGGATTCTCCCCTCGAGTCCGTAAGCCTAATAAACCCATTCCTCCACAAGCCACTTTTGTTTGGGTTCTTTCTGCAGAGCAACTAGAAAGCTGACCACAACAGATGGTTTGCGTGTGCTCTGCAATCAAGTTTCCCACATTTATAGAAGGCTAAAACATTCTCATGTTGTGAAGAACAGACTTCTGTTTTTAATCGTCATCTCTTTAAAAAATTAATAATTTTTAAAAATTATTATCTGCAATGAGAGACAGAGACAGAGAGAAGAAAGAGACAGATAGAATGGATGTGCCAGGGCCTCCAGCCACTACAAATGAACTCTACTTTCAGCATCATCTGGCTTTATGTGGGTACTGGGGAATCAAACCCAGGCCATTAGGCTTTGCAGGCAAGCACCAGTAAACTGAGCCATTGCTCCAGCCCAGCAGGTCATCTTAATGTGGATATTTAAAACTAAGTGTGAAGAATTGGCAAGTAGGGGACCTTCACAATCTTTACAAGCTAGACTAATGTAATGGCTTTCTTCCCTTTTTCAGTGCATTCTCACAATGATTTCCTGCTGGCCATTCTCACTCGTTGTCAGATTCTGGTTTCTACACCAGGTAAGGGCTATGTCACTTGTCACACCTGGGAGCATTAGGTTTTAGCTTCTACTAACAGATGTTTCTGGGGTTCGTAAGGAAATGTTCTTTGAAATACTCAGAACAAAAAAAATATGTGGGTAAAAAATACTTTACAGAATTTTCTTTTAAAGTAGGTGATTTCCTGTATTTACATTAAGTTTTGGTCTCTATCCCCATCCAACCACATTTTAGATTACTTAAGTGAGGAGTGAGGAAGAGGTGGGGAGTAAGGATTCAGAAGTTGGGACAATGAAGAAAGGCCCCTGGCATTACGAGCATGTGTTCAGAATATGCAGGGAGATGAATGAGGTGGTGGGGAAATCAGGACTTGGGCACCTGGACTTTGACTTGTATTCTGAGCACATGGACCCTAAGGTCAGAGACTCTATTGGCAAAGGGAGGTTTTTAAAAACCAAAGCTGTCATTGCAGCTAACGGTTACACATGGAAACACTGGCTTATTTTTGGAGCCTAAGTGCTAAATTAATTAACTTACAATCTGTTTTGTTGACTGTCTTATTCAGGCAGAAGCAAATAATTAAGTATCTTGAAACCTTCCCTCTTGATAAAAGTTGTCCTGCACTTTAGTAAAAACAACCCCTACCCCATGGACAATGGACTGACCTAGTACGCCCACCAAGGAGGGCCCCCAGTGGGTTGGGGACAGGGAGGAGGGAATTGGGGGTACCATCGTAAGATTTGCTCATATGATGTATTTAATTAAGGATAATATAGATATTAAAAACACAACTCAAGATTCATAAGCACTTTGTGCCTTTGTAGATTAAATCAGTTTTAAAAAAATCCTAGGATGAGTCTGGTTATTTTAAAAGGCAATCAAGCATGGAGGGGCACACCTTTAATCCTAGCACTTGGGAGGCAGAGGTAGGATTGCTGTGAGTTCAAGGCCACCCTGAGACGAAATAGTGAATTCCAGGTCAGCGTGGGCTACAGTGAGATCCTACCTCGAAAAACAAACCAAAGATAGTTGGTAACTGGCTAATGTTTTGTATTATCCTCTATTGTATGAGAAAGTACTCACATAGGAGCTCCCTAGAGCTCTCAAAGCAGTTGTTCCTGTGAGTGTAGTGGACAGTGGGCGTTGGCCTGTGGTAGTGAGTGTAGTGGACAGTGGGCGTTGGCCTGTGGTAGTGGGTACAGAGGACAGTGGACATTGGTCTGTGGCAGTGGGCATGGAGAATGGTAGCACATTCTCACCCTGTGCCTGCTTGCTGGTATTCTGTTTCGCCTGGGTAGAAGTGGACTTCTGGACCTCTTCTGTGTCTGCATGATCCTCTGCTCTGCTCTATAAAATTTAATTCCAGCGGAAAAGCCAACCATGTGAGAATTGTATCTTGTAGCTAGGCGTGTTGTAAAGTGCCACGCACTCCAGGTAAGTGGTATGAGGAGAGATTATGCAGGTGGATAGGAGTCAATAGATTTGGGTTCAAATTCAGCATTTGCTAACTTATATAATTAATTACTTAAGTCATATCTACCCTGTAAGTTAATGAGAAAGGAGATGAAGACTATATTAAAAAGTACATTTAAAAGTAAAATGAGGGGCTGGAGAGATGACTCAGATAATAAAGTACTTGCCTTGCAAGCCTTTGCACCCGAGTTGTAAACATGAGGACCAGAGTTTGATCCCTAGAACCCACTTAGAAAAACAAGTAGTGTGTACTTGTTACTCCAGTACTGGGAGGAGGGGACAGGTGGATCCCTGTGGCTCTCAAAAAAGGTAAATGCCAGCTAAGGAATGACACCTGAGGTTGATCTCTGGCCTTCACACATGTGCACACACATGTAAGCATACATTAAACAGCAAAAAATGAAAATACATGAAGTGGTATTAACTATATGTGACTGATTTTAATTAAATAAAAACAGTATTCTTGAGTGTATGTTATTGGTTATGTTAAAATAAGTGAAGAAACATCTCATTTTGGAACTCAGAATTGAATCTCCATTGAACGCGCTTTATTTCCTCAGAATGAAATTAGTATTCCCTAGTAACAGGTGAATGAACTGTTAAAAGAAAGGGCTGGAGAAATGGCTGATTGGTTAAGGGCACTTCCTATGCAAGCATGAGGGCTTGATCCCCAGGAACCATATAAACATCTGGGTGTGACTGCACGTGTCTGTAACCACATTCCTGTGGGAAGCAGAGACCCAAGAGTCACTGGAGCTTAAAACAAACAGAAGTGGCCAGCTCCAGGTGAGAGACTCCAGCAGAAAGGATGGGTGGGAGATCGATGGAGCTGAGTATCTAACATTCTGCTCCAGCCACCATAGGTGAGTACACTGGACACCACAGGGCACACACCTGCGAATGCATCACCCACCACTCATCACCCCCAGGCAAAGTAAAATGTGATTTTTTTGTATTCATCAACCGTGGCTGGGTTGTTTTCTGTTTTTCTAAGGAAACAGGAAATAATGATTTTAGTATTTACTCAGTGGCTGTAGCATGCTAGACAAAATCTGTACCTGCAGGGTAGTGTTAGCCTATCAGATATGAAAACAAGCTTTGGAAGACAGAAAACAAAAGCAAAGATCCAAACCTTAGAAACCTGAGACCTTCTCTAGGGCAGTGGAGGTCTGTGAAGAAGCCCTGCTTCCTCGAGACCATCATCCCTGCTCCTCGGCTGTGGCCCTGCCCACTGGTCAGCTCCTTTGCTGTCCTCTGGTGCTCAGCTACTTCTTGTTGGTTGTCAGGAGTTGCTGCTTTGGACGTATCTGATTGGCTGACTGTCAAGTGAGGTGTGTGGGGGGTTGCTAAGACTGTAGAAGAGAAACTTGACTCTCCCTAAGTGTTCCTTTAAAGAAAAAAGAAAACTGAGGAACTTGTTGTTTTTTTCAAAGCTTTAATAACTAGTAATAACTTTTCTTTCCAATAAAACATTAAAATGGTTATACCATGTGACTAGAAATATAGAAGAGTTTTTCCTTTAAAAATTTAAAAAATTAATATTTGGGAGGTATTTGTTCTTAAAGGTATTATAAAGCATATTATAATGAGCTTGTATTACTTTTATTTGGACATTAAATACTATGCTCATAGTTTAAAACAATCAGTAACACAGAAGGTTTTGTGATTAAAGACTTTTACTGTCCGTCCACTGTACTATCCATCCAAAGGCATCTGCTTTTGTGTTCAGGTGGTGGGTTTTCAGAAGCCGCCTGGAGTTGCTTAAATGTATTGCTTCATCAAACTTTAGATGTTTGTCTCTTCCTTATTGCTCTGTGTTTGTTGAGATTTCCTTAACATATTTGTCTGTTTAGTATATTATTTTTAAATTTTTCATTTATTGTGTGCGCACAACTTTGTACCTGGCTTTATATGGATGATGGGGACTTGAACGACTTCACTAGCAAGTACCTTTAACTGAACCATTTCCCTAGCCCTGTTTATTACATTCTTTAATCCAAGAGTCTTTGTAGCATCTTCTTGTTTCATGGACCCAAGTCTTTCCATCCTTTTCTGAAGATGCCAAATAGAAATCTTTTTGCATTCCCTTTATGTGTGTTCAGTTAGCTTGCCTTTTTGTTTGTAATCATGTGCTATGACTTGAATATAGTTTGTTTCTCACAAGTTCAAGTATTGGAATCTTGGCTCTTAGCATGGTGGTGGGCCTTTTAAGATGTAAGGACTGGGAGTCCTTAGGTCACTGGGTGAGCCATCCTGAGAAGCAGAAGGGATAAGTGGAGCAGAGCACCCATGGGACTCCTGAGTTTTTTTTTTTTTTTTTTTTAGACTGGGTCTTGCTAAGCAGCCCAAGCTGGCCTTGAATCTGTGATCCTCCTGCCTCAGCTGACCAAGTGCTAGGATTATAGGCATGTATCACAAACCTGGTAGTTCAAAGTTCTTGAGAGGGCAAATAGGTTGTTATAAGAATGAGGCAGACCCCTGAATGTCTCTGGCTTCCTGTTTGGTCATTTTTTTTTCTTGTTGTGTTTTGTTGGTCATGAGGTTCCCACCAGAGCTGAGGTGATGTTGGTTCCATGTCATTGAGCCTCCAGAAGTGTGTGCTAAATAAATGTCTCTTCTTTGTAAAGTAGGCTTTTCACTGTAGTTAATAAAAAATGGACTAATGCACTGTGTTACCAGATGCGGCCAAGGGCCTGGTGATTTGTTGCTGTGCTTTACAGGGGAAGAATGTAGTGGACAACTGTGGAGACTTTGCTTTAGAGGGAACTCGCCATTCAAATGGGACTTCTCCAAGCACTAGTATGCAGAAAGATTTGCTTAGGGTGCCTGTCTAAACCACCTATCCTAGTAGATCTCAGTGACTTGAGAAGAACCTTCTACCTACTAAACCCACCTGTTGTATGTGCTATGTGTCGTTTTGTGCATGGAAGTGAGCAGAGCTGCCTTCATGGGGGTGTGAACAGCATTTGCCCAGAAGGTCCTGCCTAAGGTTTGGAACTTTACCATTGCTGTCTGAACATTCTTTTTTTTTTGGTTGTTGTTGTTGTTTGTTTTTAAGGCAGTGTTGCAGTTAACGTCTAGTTACTGGCACAAAACACCAGACCAAAAGCAACTTGTGGGAAGAAATGGTTTATTTTGGCTAATAGACTTGAGGGGCAAAACTATGATGGCAGGGTGGCATGAGCAGAGGCTGGACATCACCTGGTGGACAACAACAGGAGAGTGTGCTAAACACAGGCAATGGGAAGCTGGCCATAACACCCACAAGCCTGCCCCCAACAACATATCTCGCCCTGGAGGCTCCAATTCCTAAATGCTGGGGACCTAGCATTGAGAACCCATGAGTTTATAGGGGACACCTAATTCAAACCACAGTAGGCAGGGTCTCACACTAGTCCTGACTCACCTAGAATTCACTTTGTAGCTTAGGCTGGTCTCAAACTCACTGTGATCCTCCTATCTCAGAGTACTGGGATGAAGGCATGAACCACCATGATCATGTTAGCATACTAATTCTCCATGTTTATTTGTACTAAACTCAGTCCTGGGGAGGAGGAGAGAGGTTCATGTCAATGTTTGGAGTGCAGCTTGCATTAATGGTTGCCTGTAACTGTGCAAGTCCTCCAGCTTCTCTTACCGTGAGGTCTCTGATCCAGATTCTAGTGCATCTCATTGGCTCTGGCTCATTTGCCAAATTCATAAAAGTACAAAAAGCTTTTGTTTTCCTGAAAAATAAGTTTGAAAACAGTGTGATTGAAAGAATTTATAATTTTGTCTAGAGAAGTAAAATGAATATACAATTTGAGCTTTCATTATTTATTTTTATTACTTTAGTGCTTTTTTTATTCCAAAATTAGAAAATAGTAGTTGTCAATTGTCATTCTTTTCACTCTGGTGGTTGTTCTCTGTCTCACAGAGGGTGCTGGCTCGTTACCCTGGACAGGAGGCTCTGCAACAAAACCTGGAAAACCCAAGGGCAAGAAAAAACTTTCTTCTGTTCGTCAGAAATTTGATGTAGGTTGTTCTCCAGTAGATTGTGTTACCTATGGGTTTACACACTAGTGTGAAATAGTTTTTATTTATAAATTGAAATAAAAATAGTGGTAGGCAAGTTATATAAGGGCTTATAATTTAGAGATAAAAAAATGCTCAAATACTGTGATTGTGAGAGCTTACAATTTTTGTTTTGTATAGTTTAAATATTAATCTTATTAATAACTAGAAATTTTACAGTGGATTAAAATTATGTCTGTGTTCTTTCTCTTTCATATTTTTCATTTTTTAGGCAGTTATTAAAGGGTTAGTAGCCTGGATCCTTTGGGTGGGCCTTGAGTCTTTTGAGATTAATAACAATATCATGAAGCATTGGGCTATAAAACTTGTAAGCATTTTAGACTATCATGTTCATGTAAAGGAAAATAGTTTTTCCAAAAGTGTTCTTTCTAGGTCCAGGCTTGATGGTTATTGATAGATATCAACAGACATCTGTTTCTTTCCTTCCACCTTTGATGTCTGCTTTATATCAGTGGTAATATTCAGTCTGGGTTAGCTGGAGATAGCTCATTGGGTAAAGTGCTTCTGTACAAGTGGGCAGACCAGAGTTCAGATCCTCAGAACCCAAGTACATCTGTAATTCCAGACTTCCTATGGGGAGGTGGGAGATGGAGACAGGAGAATCACAGAGTCTCATGGCCCAGTTAACCTAGCATTCACAGCAGTGAACAAGGGAGGTGAGGCCCCTTCCTCCATCTGGGTGCCTTCTGATCTCCATACATTCACCACAGCACGTTTGTGCTTGTGCCCATAGTTACACACATACACACACATCGCATACCCACAGCGATAATAGAAAATACATATTTATTCTGGAGTGCCTCAGTATCTCCAGAGAGACACACCTGATTTCAAATGGCATATTTGATACAAGATACAGTTTTATACTTAGAAAATGGAAAAATAACAAATAGCAATTTTATAGTTTAAACAAACTTGGACAGGTCATCACTACAAAATCTTTTATGTTGGGCTTAAACTAAAGCTACCAGGAACACTTCTCCAGGGATGATAGAGAATATGAGTGGGCTATCAGAATTTGCTAGGAATCCTGAGATATTATGAATGAACAAAGGTTGAGTAAAACTGTTTTAGAAAATGTGATAGAGTCTTTGTTGAGAATTGTAAGTAGAAAATTATAATAATTAGCATTATCTTAGAATATTTGTTGTTAGAGCTTTCATTTTATTAGGCTTTTCAAGTTCTAATCGAAAATCCTACGTTTGTACTTTCAGAGCCTACTTGCAGTTAATACTTCTGGGACTTTCTGAATTTAGTTCTGTATTGCCTCTTCCCTAATTGCTATTTTTAGCACAGGGTCACACATCTGAAGACCATCAACATATTAATTGAATGGTGGTACATGCCCCATTAGTTGGGAGGCTGAAATAGGTGGATTGCTGTGAGTTCAAGGCCAGCCTGGGCTGTATAGATAAAACCCCAAACAGTAGTGAACTGCTGTGTACACTGCTGCTTTTCCCTTCAAGTCATGCTCCATTCTTCATTATTACCTGTGGTGGGCGTGAGTTTGGATTATGAGCGAGTGATTTACTTTAAAATGTTTAATGCCCTGTGGTTGTGGAGTAGTTGGGTGGCATTAATTTATAGGACTTGAAGACCAACAGATATCTTTTGTTTGTGTCTTATTTGCAGCTGAAATGAGTAATTTTGAAGTTTCTTGTTCACAGCATCGATTCCAGCCTCAGAACCCCCTCTCTGGAGCACAGCAGTTTGTGGCTAAGGACCCCCAAGATGATGATGACTTGAAACTTTGTTCTCACACAATGATGCTTCCTACCCGTGGCCAACTGGAAGGGAGAATGATTGTGACTGCCTATGAGCATGGGCTGGACAACGTCACCGAGGAGGCTGTGTCAGCTGTTGTCTATGCTGTGGAGGTTGGTTTGCTAATGGCAAAAGTAGCTGGAGTGAATGTGGTATGCTTGACTATGCTGTTCAGAGTGGACGGTGCCAGAAAAGAGCCAAAAATGCCACTGTGGTTCCATAGAACCGTTGAAGTTGTTCTCTTAAGAAGAAGAAACATTTTACTACCCAAAGAATTACCTTAGTTAACAGAATGAGGCTTTGCACTAAGGTTGCTTATGGTATAATATTTCTGCTTGATAGGATGTTTAATTTGTTAATACAGGAATGCTTTTAAAACTTATTTGTGTGTATATATTCTGTGGGTGCAACAGTGCGTGTGGAGGTCAGGTAGGTTCTCACCTGACCACTTCCTGTGAGGCAAGCTTTCTTGCTTTGGATTCTTATTCTGCTGTTCTTTGTTCAAGCTTTTGGGAAGTGCTCTGCCTCCCGTCTCACATTAGCATCAGCTTGCTGGGATTACAGAAGCCTGCCACAGGTTCCAGCATTTATGTAGGGTCTGGGATCAGACTCGGGCACTCGGTCCAGCTTGAGTGGCAAGTACTTTATCCACTGAGCCATCTTTCCAACTATAGGAACAAATTTTTTGGAAAGAAATTGGAATCCTAGTGACTCGGGCCACTTGTTTTTGCTATAGCCCAGCATTTTCAGAGAGCATTAGTCTCAGCTTCTGAACAGTATGATTGTTTTAACAAACCATTTTATTCATCCACTCATTTAATTACCTGGCAAAATATACATTGCACCATTTCTAGACAGTTCTCAGATAGCACTACATAGTTCTTTTCAATCATCTGGGCCTCATTCTCCTCATCTACATCTCAAAGGTAATAATAATTATCTCATGAAATTATACACATTAAATAAAGTCTGCATGGGAACCCATATTAAATTGCAGAAGCATATCTTGGCAAAAGATGATCTTGTTGGTGTAACTGCAATGCCCTACCTAATCCTGGCTCCCCTGTAGTCACAGGATTCTGTGACTAGTTCTGGCTCTTTTCTCACATTGCCCAACCTTCTTTTATGTACTTGGCTCTCATAAAGGTAAAGAGAAATGAAATACCTACTTTGTGTGTGCCTGTGTGTGTGTGTGTGTGTGTGTGTGTGTGTGTGTGTGTGTATGTGTAGTTTTTCTTACATATCTTGATATGTGGCTTTTGAAAGATCAAAAGTTCTTTACAAGGATTTAAGGATTTTAGTAAACTTATATGAGGCATATTTAAGGATTTAAGGTTGTGTCAATAAAGACCATGTATTAAGACTTTCTGTCTCATCTTAAGTTACAAGGTAGTTTGTCTCTTTAAAAAAATAATTGGTTACTAAAAACCTGTTTTTGGAAGAGTCAATTTGGAGATAAAGTTTGACAAAAATTTCTTATAGAACATGCCTATTTTAGAGCCAAATGAAAACAAGCACATCCCTCTCTTTACTGTACCCTCCTCTGGAATGGCTGAGGTTCTTTCATAAACATGCATGACATTCTAGCATGTGCTAGCCTGTCCCGTGACTGTATCTAAATGCAATAAATTGTTTTTGGTCAGTGGAAGTTTAATAATTTGTTTTTAAGGAGACTAATATTTTTCTTTCATTCTTACAGAATCACCTCAAAGACATATTGACCTCAGTTGTGTCAAGAAGGAAAGCTTATCGATTACGAGATGGCCATTTTAAATATGCCTTTGGTAGTAATGTGACACCACAGCCTTACCTGAAGAATAGTGTGGTAGCATATAACAACCTAATGGAGAGGTAGGTGGTTTCTTGGGATTTGGCTTCCATCCTTGGCTGCTTGGTCACACTGAACTATGTAACACACTCTTGCTAGGTGATGGGGATTGTGGGTCTGGAGGGTTAAAATACCTGGGACAGCGGCATAGTTATTTTCTTAAGTTGTACCTTTGCTTGTTATCTGGCAAACTGTTTTTAATCAGAGGTGAAGTTCCATGTGATGATTGGCACTCACTTATGTTGTGAAATGGAATAGTTCCCCCTGGGCAGTGTGTCCTGATGGTGGTATTTTCCTGGTGAGGAGGTGGTCTGCTCTCAGCCAGAAGTAATGGGTTCCTTGGTGGAGGAGTGGTATTTTTTACGGCTTCCAAAATGGCTAGATTTTCTCTGAGTGCTGGACCTCATCTGTCTGGTCCTCTGGCTAGTGAAGGACAAAGACGTTGAAGTGAGAGTGAGCTACAAGTTCAAAGATAGCAGTAAGACTGGGCAGTTGGTAGCAGTGCTAGGGGTGAAAAATAACAGAAGTTGGGTGCAGGCAAGGCTAAGGGATTGAATGTCAGACAGGTACCAGGACCATTCTAAGCCTCTGGAGACCTTGAGGGGTCACAAGGCCATTGTCTTGACATCTTAAATTGGGACCACTGTTTATTTGCTGTCTATGATAATTTGTTCATCCAGGCAAATCTAGTTGGGATTATATTCATGTGTACACATATTTTGGAGAAAAGAAGAAAAGCCTGTTGTGAGGAATGCTGGGAAGTAGCATCTCCAATGTGCTTTGCTCTGGCTTCCACAGTTGGTCACACCTGGGAGCTTTTACTTTTACTGTATGTTCCTGAAAATTACATAGGATTCCTCAACTGTACTATGATATAGACAAATTTACCAGCTGGTATTCTGTTTGGGCCCTGTTTTGGGGAATTAGCAAGATCTAGATTAATTTCCCTACTCTCCATTTGTTTGTTGCTTTTTTTGTGCTACCTCTTTTCTTATTTTTAAGAGTTTTATTTGCACACAAATGCATGTGTGCGCACACCAGTGTCATGCTGTTGCAAACAGATACCAGACACCTCCCCCACTTTTTGCATCCAGCATATGCGGGTGGCCTGGGAATTAAACTGGGACTGGCAGGCTTTGCAAACACGCACCTTCAGCTGTTGAACTGTCTACCCAGCCCCTGCATCTTTTCTTGGATCTTTTCTTTTTTTTAAATAAAATGTATTCCTTTTTAAAAATTTATTATTTATTTGTGTGGGGAGGGGTGGGAGAGACAGACAGGCAGATAGACAAGACTGGACACACCAGGGCCTCTTACCACTGCAGAAAAAGCATGTGTCGATTTGTGTATCTGCCCTCACGTGGCTGTTGGGGAATTGAACCGGGGCAGTTGGGTTTTGCAAGCAAGCACTTTTATTGAGCCATCTTGCCAGCATGCCAGCATGCTGTTTAGTCTTCAGCTTGTTATCTTGAGTACTATTTGCCACCTTCCCCAAGTCATCTGTTTTCTTTTTAACCCCCTCTCCCCCAAACTTCATAAGGAAACTTCATTGGAAACTTCATAAGGGCAGGAAACAGTTTTAGCTCAGTATCTTGTGCTAAGTAAATATAATTAATGTACTGGGGCACAGGCCTAAGTGTATTTTGTTTGCAGCCAATTGAATGAGCTCCCTTTAAAAATAATAATGATGGCTGGGTGTAGTGGTGTACTTGAGAGACAGAGGTAGGAAGATTGCTGTGAGTTCAAGGCCACCCTGAGACTGCACAGTGAATTCCAGGTCAGCCTGGGCTAGAGTAAGACCCTAACTGAAAAAAAAAATTATGGATTATTCATATATACATTAAATATTTTCATTTAAAGATTCAAAATAGGATATGCCAAGAATATTTCTGAAAATCTTTTTTCAGCCCTCCATCATTTTCTGCTCCCTGTGCCAGTCAGAACCTGGCTTCTCACCCACCCCCTGATGAAGCCGAGCAGCAGGCTGCCTTCCTGCTGGCATGCTCTGGAGACACTCTGCCTGCTTCTTTGCCTCCTGTGAACATGTATGACCTTTTCGAAGCTTTGCAGGTAACAATTGGCTCTGTACAGTTTACCAGTGCATATGAATGGTTAAAATTCATTATTTGTAAAGATCTGGCTTTGTTTATTTTGTTCTCAACTTGTTTAATATGTAAAATAATAAAAATCAAAGAGGGCTGGGAAGATAGCTTAGTTGGTAAAGAATGTGCCTTGCAAGCACTACTCAGTACCCATGTAAATGCCAGGTGTGAAGGCACACGCCTATAATCCTAGCCTGGGGAGAAGAAGACAGGTGGATTCTTGGGGCTTACTGGCCATCCATGCTAGCCTAATTGATGAGCTCCAGGTCCCTGAGAGACCCTGTCTCAAAAGTGGTAGTGGCATACCTGAGGAGGACACCTGAGGTGTCCTCTGGCATACACGCACATGCCCATAGAGATACACATACTCTCAGGTTGATACATTCTTAGAGCATCGTACTGAACACTTGAATTACCTAACTTTTCTGATTCAAAGGCAGTTTAAATTTGTCAAGACCTAGTTTCACATGGCTGTGGAAGTACTTACGGTGAGAATACAAACATGTCAGGCTCCGAGCTGACTTATTAAGGGGGAATGTTGTAGAAACAGCTTGTTTTTCACTTTTTGTTTTTAATGCCATTATTAGTGGCCTCATATTTCAAATCCTGACTCCAGTGGTTCTTTGTAACAAATTTTCCTTATCCTCTACCTCTGCAAGTTCGGGAGAAAAGGGGAAAATAACCCTTTACTCCTACTTTAAACCTTTTTATTTCCTTGTTTTCTTATTTTCTGACTTAATTAGGTTTTGATTTTAAGTTTACAGGGTGTGCCTGCCTGTCAGTGAATGTTTTTGATATAAGCCATAAAATCTATTGAAATGTAATTGTTAAATCCCAGGTACACAGGGAAGTCATTCCCACCCATACTGTGTATGCCCTGAACATTGAGAGAATCATCATGAAACTCTGGCACCCAAATCACGAAGAGCTGCAGCAAGACAAAGTCCACCGCCAGCGCTTGGCAGCCAAAGAGGGGCTTTTGTTCTGCTGAATCAAGATTTGAGGGTTTGGGACCATCACCAGGTTCAGTGGTTACTGAAAGTTGAATGCTTTCTGGGTCCACACTTCAAGGCTGAAGTGTATAGTGTATGTATAACCTTTCCTATGGAAATGTGACATCAAGTACATTTTGTGTTGCTACTGTGAAGCCATTAATATATGTCTGACTGATAATGACTTCTGTGTCTATATGTAAATGTTCCCATTTATGGGAGCAAGCATTGCCTGGAAAATAGGTAATAGGCCTTAGTTTAGCGTCTGGTTTGCTTGTAAGATAGATGACATCCTAGAATAAAAAGCTGTTGTAGCTTAGTCCCATGCATTTGTGAGTTCAGTGAGTATATTCTGTATCTGGCAAGTGTAAGGTTTTTTCTCCTGAAGAACTGTACTCTGCATGTTGGCTGGAATAACCTAGACAGTGTTAAAAACCAGATACCTCCTGTAGTGACTAGTTAGCAGCTATTAGGAAATCCCCAAGCAACCCATCATTTTTCACTCCACAGAAAATATGACTCAGAAATGCTGTGCTATCGACAAAATAACTTTCTTTGCATTTAAAACCCAAATCCAAACTCTTATAACACAGTTGCCTGTATAAAATGTTTCTTTTTAACTTGTATTATGTCAGTCTTGACCCATGCAGAAAATTAACAATGTAGGTTCAGTTCTTGGCACAAAATCCGTGGTGTGTTAGGTGAGATAATCCTTGAAAATTTTTAGGGGTTGTGAGAAATTAAACTGATATTCACAGTTAAGGTATTTTTTGGGAATTAATATGTCCAGAGACTGATTGATAACTCATCTATTATTCCTATAGAATATGTTTTCAAGAAATCTTACAAAATGGGTTTATGACTGGAAATTCTATTTCTACAAAACATTTCTATCCTTTCAAGTGATAACATGAAAATAAATTGATATTTGGTAGTGTTATTGATAACGAACTTTGTTTTAAGGATATTCCTTTTTATTCAAAGTGTTTATGTATAAATTAGAATGAATGCATTGATGGGTTTGCATAGGCCTACGTAATATGTGTAGATGTTTATATGTGGTTTACATACCTGGATCTGTGTATTTGATTTTCTACTTAAATGTGACAAATAAATGTTTTGGGAGAAACTTCTGTTTCTGCTAAAGTAAACATATAAGGAATCTACATAAATAGAAAAAGATGAGCTTTATGAGATTCTATCAGTCAGTCTTCTCGAGAGGAACAGAACTGATAGAATGGATCTGTATTTACAAGGGGATTTATTGGATTATCTTACAAGATATGAGTGGGGCGGCCCCACTAACTGTCTACAGGGTGGAGAGTAGAAGAACCCAGTAGATGCCCAGTCCAGAGGCTGGAATGCAGGCTGGGTTCCAGTGTCCTCAGAGGATAGCAGACAGTAAACACATGTACAAGCATAGCAGGAAGTCAGGTGAATGCCATGAAGCAGCAACCAGCACAGGCAGCTGGACGTTCTCCTAGAGCTTCCTTATACATAGTCCCCAACTGGACAGGTAAACCTTCCTGAAAGCACAGACGTGCCCAAAAGCCACAATAGAGTCCCATCCTGATCAGGCTAACAACAGAACTTAGAGAACTTTTTAACAGAATATACTAGGTACAAGAAAGGGTAGTTCTTGTTAGGGAATGCTGTTTATTCCTTTAGTGATGTGTAGAGTAAGACTAAAAAGAAAAATATAGTTCGTGGTTCATGCCCTTTAAGAGTGCTAGTTGAAGCCATTTTTAGGGAAGAATTTATACACATTCATGTGCTTACAGTGGTTTTGGACTACTGCATGCTGGGTGTGTATGGAATCTCCTGAGTTCACAGAGGAGAGGCAGCCAGGAATGGCAGGAGGTCTTGCCACCCCTCCAAAGGGGTCTGTGTAACAGCATAGAGGACGCTCCAAGCTGGAAAATTCCTGTCTATGCTGGGCCTTAGCCTATACTGTCACCTATCCTGAGGCACCACAAGGTTCCCAATCTGGCAGTCCCTTTGCCTCATCTTCTTCAGGTCTGCATTCTAAAGACTTGTTCTCCATGGCCAGCTGTCAAGAAATCATTTTCTAAAGCAGGAAGGTAGAAGGAAAGAATGAGGATTTTTAAAACGGGCCCTTGAGAGACATGAACTTCTCTGTTCTACCCAAAGTTGGCTGGTGTTATCTCTGGTAGCTCTGCCAGCTGTGGGGTCATTTGTGAGGTATGGAGCTGACTGGTTGGTAAAGTAAGTGCTTGCTGCTTACGGTGGAAGACCTGAGTTTGGATCCCCAGTACTCAACAGCAGCATGCTCCTGTAATGCCAGTGCTGGTAGGATCCTGACCCTATCTCAGAGTAAGGTCTAGATTGAGAAAGCTATCCAACATTGACTTTTGCACTCACCTGCATGCATACACACAAAGTGAGTTTAAACTAGTTGGATCAGGCAGCTAAGGACTACATTCATACATACAGCACCATCACTTTTATCACTTCTTATTGTGACCAACTGCCCCAAATTCCTCCCAGCACTTTTCATTGTCTGAAGTTAGTGGGTGCCCACGAATTTCACAGGTTTAATGTCATTCTTGACCCACACCAAAATGCCTCTGGGAAGGCTTATTCTTAGTGTTCAGACTTGGAAAGTGGCTAACTTGCTCACCATCAGATTAGATGGTTTACAAAGGTTAAAAAAAAGTCTAGATTATTCTTAGTGTTGACTATGACTTCATAGTGAACTGCCAGAACAAATTTTATTGACAGTACACAGCAGACATTGATGAGAATGCTTTTTAAAGAAGCTTATGAAAATAAGATACAAATTTTTCTGCCCATCAGTTTACCAAGTTTTGACTCGTGAGTTTATTACCTTTATGGACACCCTTGTGATTTTGGTAATATACCACTGTGGGAAAACATCCCCCAACCCCTTATTTGTGCCAGACCTCTCCTACTTTTCAAAAATGTTGAAAAATGTCTTTTAAAGATATCAACATTATGGTATATCCTATCACTGTATTTGATTCAATGGTGTAATACAGCGGCCAAGAGGAAAATAAAGTACAGACAATAACTCAAAATGTAATGTTGGACAATGCTAACAGGTAAGTAAAACCACCGTAGCCTATTGTCTTTATTAGCAAAGTTTATTGTTGGGGCCATTACCTATCTAATAAGGAGTACAACTATGCCTCAATGTGCTAGTTATTCTAGGGTAATAGCCATTCTGCACAACAGTTGTACTGGGGCTCTGTTAGGCATAGATAACATTGAGTCAGTGGAAGAATGAGCCCAGGCGACCTTGGCAGCAGAGCTATCGCTCTAGGAACGTTCCAGTGCTATGCAACCTGTAAGGCATCTCAGCTGGGAAGCTTCAAGAGGTGTTGTGGAATGAAATAGGAGTCAGACCCACTTTCTTCTCTTCTCAGTAAGATAACTGGCTTCCACACAGGAACCCCAACATGGCGTCTTTTGAGTTTCCAAAGCAAGAGAAAGAAATAAGGTATAAATCAGAAAGCCAAAAGTAAGAGAGGGAAATTTAAACAGAACTGAATGGAATGAAAGCTTATGGCATGGAAAGAAACAGGCTTAGGTTCCATTTTTGAATGGCAAAAGAATGTAGTAGAGACGAGAGCCAATGGAGAAATCATCCAATTGCCAAAATCCATTTGGATACTAGAGGTGAAATTTCCCTTCGTGGGTTGGAGGAAGTGGCTGAGTACCTGAGTAGAAACTGGTGTTTCAAAGAATAGTTTACAATAGACGTATAAGCTGAGTGTACAGAAAGAAAAGTGGTTATGTCAGTCTGTTATCAGACTCCATGTTGGAATGACAGATCTTGCAGTAGCTTTGTCTATGGGGTTCTGGTATAATTTCCATAGCACACAGCTTTGAAGGAATGTTTTCATAATGCTCAACTTACAAGGGAATGCAAATCAATGTGTGAAAATTCCATGACTTCTACCTCTTCTGTAGGGTAGAAGTCTTGAAGCAGTTGTGATTCAAGACCCAATCCCTCCACTTCCCTTGTGACAAAACACAAAGAAATTAGGCAAACAAGAATCAATGGTCCTTTGTGCCATGTAGACAGTGGATAATTGTGTGACTTCTGCAGGCAGCCTGAGAAAGAGGAACTTGTGTACTTAGTGCTGCTTTATTAAATATGATGATGAAAAAAAAAAAAGGCAGGGCCATTCAATAAGACCCTAAAGGTCTAGCTGCCAACAAGATTGGGAAGATGAGTAAAAAAGCATCACTTATTATAAACTTTATCTTCCACACTAAACTACTTTACATGGGAAAGCCATCCTCTGGCCCCAGGCCAATGTCATAACTTTGCTGTTACCATTAGAGAAATGTGTGTGTAAGTAGCAGAAGTACATAAGTGACACACACACACACACAAGCTTTTCTGTAGTCTTGACCCATGTGGGAACAGGCTACTACCGGGAGCAAAATAAAACATCTACTAAGAGGTTTTCTCCACAGAAAGGGTACCCCTGGGGTTGTAGTCACATGATGTGTCTTGGCGATGAACAAATATGCTCTTCTCCAGGAAATACCTTTGCTCATTTGTATTTACAGGTTTCTTTTATGGGAGTCGTTTCCAAAATATAAATGGGGTAGAGTTTCTTTTCTAATCTGGTCTCAGAACTTGCTAGACTTTGATGACAGCTTACAGGGTTGGGGGTGGGGGTTGTGTCCTGAGATGGGATGCGCAGGCTGCTGTCCAGATCTGGGCTGTCCAGAGAGCCCCACTGCCTTAGCTGGTCCCTGGGCATCCACTCTTCCAGGAAAAATCTTCTCAAAGGTTTTCCTCCCCAGCTGTTTCAGTCACAGTTCCATTTGCTGGAAAACAAACTGAATTAGCTTGGATTTCTGGGTATCTTCTAACTTAACAAATGGTATCCCATTAGTTGGATTTGCAAATAAGTGACAAGAGGGAGTGTTGTACCCATGTGTCCTGAATCCATCCATTCCCACCACCTCCCCAAGAGAGGACTGGCATCTGGAATAGCCCAAGTTCATGCTGCCATGGGACACCAATGCCTGTGTTCAGAGCTGCAGCTAGCACAGTTGTCTTCCCTTTCCTCTTCTGACAGTTTTATCCGATTTCTGGAGTGGTAAATTGTTTAGAAAATTGCAAATGCCCAAAAATGCTACCTGACAAGGAGAGGGGAAAGACCGAGGAAAGGATAAAGCAACTCTGCTGTCCAGTGGAAGCAGCAGTCAGCATGGGGCTTTATAAGAGACAAGGGAAGAAAGTCTTGATCTTTTGTAATTCTAGCGATAGCAGAATTAGGGGAGCCCAGT
Source organism: Zapus hudsonius (assembly GCA_004024765.1). Lineage (NCBI taxonomy): Eukaryota > Metazoa > Chordata > Mammalia > Rodentia > Dipodidae > Zapus > Zapus hudsonius. The sequence continues at coordinate 11,623 of PVHP010020306.1, read as the reverse complement.
GTATTGGCCTTTACTGGCCTGTTGGGACCATGATACAAATGACCCAAGTAATCAGGAACACACACCAGCTCTGCATGCTCAGCATACTTGGTAAGGGAAAGACGTCTTTTCAGACAAAACTTAGTGAAGTGACCAATGCCATGCTCCTCCTGCAGTGTGACAGCTCTCAGAGTAAGTGTTCTGGAAGCTGGTCCTTTGCTTTCTCTGAACAAGTGCTCAGGGGTCCAGGCCACAAAGCAAAATACACACACAGTGAGCTAAGCAACTATTTCGTACAAACAATGCTCATGAAGTGTTGTCTACACTGTGGCACTGGGGGATCTAAGAGGATTTGAAAACAGAAAAATAACAGAAAGAGAAGAGCATGTGTTGAACGCAAACGTATCTGTAGCTAAGGTGCTGAGGTCTTTTTTCTGGCCAATTACCTGAACTCTTCCTTCAGTTGCCCACGGTCACTTCAGTGTCGCATTCTTTTGATGGTTCTCCTCCCGGCAGCTCACTCTCGATTTCCCACAGAACGTCGTCCTCCTCGTCCAGGCTGCTGGAGATGTGGCACTTCTTAAAGCCTTGGACAATAGATTCACTTGAGATGCTGTTCCATGCAACCATCACCCACTCCAGGAAGAGGCCCAGCGGGGGTTTCTTGGCATTTCCAGTGGGGCTCAGGGCCAGGTTTCCAGACAGAAGCCAGTTGGAGTACTGGGCCCGCACACTGTCGTTGAGTGGCTTGCAGACCACCACGTCCAGCACTTGCAGCTGTGAGGTCAGGCCCCCCGGGATGATGACCATGTCCGTGTTCATACTTTCCATGGAGTTCTTCACGGAGTCGGTGGCGTGGCCCCGGAAGCCGTTCAGGATCAGCATCCCTCGCTGCTTGGGCACCGCGCTTGTCCTCCGTCTCCACACCACTTCCAGCCAGTCCTGCATCAGGTCCTCCGTCATCCACCCATAGCGGTGGCAGCGGATCTCCATGCCACTGGGGAACTTCCCAGGAGGGATGTACGTTCCCCTCAAGATGATGTACGGAGGTAACTTCCTCCCATCAGCCAAGACACCGAGCATTGCTGTGATCTTCAGTTTCTCCCTGCCTGGTGTCTTGACCAAGACGGGCTTTTCACCCTGGTTGTCGACAGTCACCCTCGAGGGTACCTCGAGGCAGATTGGCGTCTCATCTGCATTCCCCATCTGTGCCACCTCATAGTCATGTGCCCTTCGGAGGGCCAGCACGCTCCGCTGGTAAGTGACAAGCTTCTCAGTCAGGTCCTCAGGCAGGTGCTGGGGTACTGGTACTTTGTGCCTCAGAGATAAATCATACCTTCTCATCATTCTTCGACACCAGCCTAGACTTGCCTTGAACCCTTTCTCTGGAATGTTCATTTCCTGGGCAATTTCCAGAGCTTTCAGCTGCATGGCCTCCCTGGTGATGGGGTCCCCTTTGGCCTGCATGTATCTGACATACTCAGCTACTCGCTGGTCCACCAGAGCAAACCTCCCGTTCTTGGGGCCTCGGAATGCCCGCCGCATGGCATGAGCGTTTTGGAGCTGTGGCTTTACTTTGCGCCAGTCTCGAACATTTTTTTCTAACACTCCAAACTGCTTGGCAGCCTGGCAGTTGTTGGTGCTCTCGGCATATTCCACCACCATCAGCTTGAACCCCGCATCGTAACTGCGGCGCATGCCTCGGCTGAACGGGAACCTACTGGCTATGTCATCAGCAGAGAGGTCATATCCTGGGAAGCCCATGGCCATGTAGAAGGGGTACCCCTCACTCCACTCGGGCAGCTCTGTGATGTCCCGAGGCAGACGCAAGCCAAAGCTGTCAAGGTGCTGAGGGTGAGGGAAATGGGAAGCTGTGTTCATCGGGTTTACCCAGTCTGGAGACTTCATGTCGGATTCTTCATGTTCTAGGAGACAAACAGGGAGTGGCAAAGTAGTACCAGTTAAATGGTTTAGCTCTCTATTTTGGGGGGGGGGGTCATCATATTTAATCTACAGCTCTTCAAACGAACCAAAACTTTTAGCAGATAACACTACACTGGTGGTTTGAATAAAATGTCCCCCACGGGCTCATGTATTCTGAACACTTGGTCCCCAGTTGGTGGCAATTTGGGAAGGTTGTGGTGGAGCCTTTGGCAGGTGAAGCCTTGCTGGAGGAGGTGTGTCACTGGGGGTGGAGCTTGAGATTTATTAGCTCAATGCACGACTCAGCTCACTCTAGTTCTTTTCCACTGCTGTGAGGATGTGGCCCAGGTTTTCTGTTCAGGCCTGTCAGGCTTTCCCTGCCAAGATGAAGCTTCTTAAAAATGTAGGCAAAAATAAACCCTTTCTCCCAGATTTTGGTTGGTGGTCCATCTCAGCAACCAGTAACCACAGCTCCCTAAGCCCTTAACTTACATGGATTACTAGATCTAATTTTCACAGTAACTGTGTGCAGCAAGGTTCCTTTGAGATGAGGAAAGAGGTCAAAGATGCTAACAATGTATTAAGGTAGCCATGCTAGGAACTGGTAGAGAACTTTCAGTAGTGACTGAATATGGGTACCAAGCATGGACTAAAAAACAAGAGATGGTGTGTTTGAGTTAAAGCAATGTTTACAGCTGAGCTTGGTGGCACAGGCTTGGAATCCCAGCTATTCATGAGGTAGAGGCAGCAGGATCTCAAGTTTGAGGCCTGCCTCTGCTACAGTGTGAGTTCAAGAACATTCTGGGCAACTGAGTGAGGCTGTCTTAGAATTAGAAAAGTAGAAAGATAGCTAGGGAAACACCTTGGTGGTGGAGTGCTTTCCTAGCATGTGCAAGCCCCTAGGTTGATCCCAGCATCACAACACCAGCACCACCCCCACACAATGTTTATAAGATGGGAAGCCAAATGCAACCTAACATTACAGAAATCTAGCTGCACTTTGGGTTGAATCATAGCCCTTGAATCAAGAAGACCTGCAGGGGCTGGAGAGATGGCTTAGTGGTTAAGGCATTTGCCTACAAAGCAGAAGGACCCACGTTTGATTCCCCAGTACCCACATAAAGCCAGATGTGGCACATGCATCTGGAGTTTGTTTGCAGTGGCTAGAAGCCCTGGTGTGGCCCATTCTCTGTCTCTTTCTCGCTCTCTAATAAATAAAATATTAAAAAAAAAAAAAAAGAAAACCTGCTGCAAAAACCATGTCAGTATAAGTAAGCTTATGAAGCAGAAAGTTGGTTCTTACACACCAGTGCTAAAACTGTTTCACTGTATGCTTACGTTTGGAAGGTGGTCACAGAAATTGAATGATTTGGGGAACTGTTTATCACCGAAACTAACATACTATCAGTTATAAGAGGCACCATTATGTGCCATTAAAAGAAAAAAAAAGACCACTAAGTATAATTAACATGTTTATTTTAATAGACATTCTCAATTTCAGAGTTGTTAAAATGGTAAGGAAAAAATTGTCTTAGAATCCATGAAATATGGTATTTTATACTCTAACTATATAGAGAAAAGCAAATGAAACTTATTTTGGCTATCTAGAAGATGTGTTAATTCCCCCTACCCCCCCTTTTTTTTTGATGTAGGGTCTGGCCCAGGCTGACCTGGAACTCACTATGCAGTCTCAGGGTGGTCTCGAACTCATGGCAATTCTCCTACCTCTGCCTCCCAAGTGCTGGGATTACAGGCATGCGCCACCGTCCCTGGCCACATTTTTCTTGATTAAGGACTAGGTATTTGTTAGACATATTTGCTCAGATGTTATTGTAGCTGTTACTGCGTTTTCTATCCTTAATGAGACAGACAGGAAGCCCTAAATAAAGAATTCTGGAAGCATGCTTCCTTTTACCTCACAGTAGGTTGGTGCAAATTCAGAAGTGACCAATGACAAATGGAGGTCCTGGCTGGGGAGACAGCTTACTTGCAAAGCCTGCCAGCCCAGGTTCAATTCCCCATCACCCATATAAAACGGTTCATTTACAGCAGCAAGAAGGTGGAGCACAGACAACTCTTTGATCTCCACTATAGCACACTCACGCCTACACATACCTATACTCTCATGCAAATAAACAGAAAATTAAAAGAGAAAAGAAATGGAGCCCCAGGAGGTTGCCTAAATTATACAATATAGAACTCCAAAGACAGCGTGAGTGTTGTGCCTTACTCCTAGAGACAAAAACTGAAAAGCCAGTTTCCTGATGGCAGGGTGGATGCTGCACTGGTTTATGCACAGTACCTGCCACTGTCCCTCCTCGGAGCGTCCACTCATAGGCATTACGAGACTCCTCTTCCCCTTCCAACCGAGTGATCATGTCTGGCTTAGGGAATGGGAATTCTGTTTACAAGAAATAAAATAGGGAACAGCTGTGTTACTGTCCAGGAGTAATACTAAAAAAAGTCCCTAATAGTTAGTACTTAGGAAATACCTCTCCTCCTCCCACCCCTCAACCCCCCTACTGTGGAAGACAGGGGAGACAGCTTGGTGATAAAGAAGTAATGGATGGAAAGCAGGTCTGTCTAAGGGAATTTCTGGATCTCTGTTAATGAGCCATTATTAGCAAGAGCAAAAGTATAGCATTTACCAGAGAGAAGTGGGTGGATGCAGCTACTAACCCAATGAACATTTCGGTATCTGACTGAGCAAACTGGAAAATCCTTCCACATGGCTACACTAGAAGAGGGATGATATCTACGTGTGTATTGTCTGGGGGTGGGGGTGGGGAGGGAATACTCTTTGAGGTCTTATCTCCAAGTGTCTTAGGCTGGTAGGTTAATGATGAGGATTTCCTTCCTAAGGATCAACAAAGCACAGGCCCAGATCCATGGTGATATGTCTACAGTTCCACTTTTACATGGGCCCAATGAGGACTCTTTTAAAAGGTGGCATGAGGTGCTGAATAGAAGGACATTTTATATATATATAAAATCTCCATATCCTGCACAAATCAAAACCAGGAAATTAAGTAGGCACAGACATGGAGGGGAGAGTCCTAGATCAGGAGAGGATGTTAGATACACCAGAGAAGCAAGACATGCAAATAGTTCTCTGGACTCAGAGCTTCCAGCAGACAAAGGAAAACAAAGCTTTACCCAGGGACAGGACAGTCTCATAATTCATCCTCATGACTTCCCGGTAGAGGGCCTTTTGTTGTTCCGTCAAAACTTCCCACTCCTCATCGGAAAAATATATGGCCACCTCATCAAATAGGGCTGGTACCTGGAAAGTGAACAGTCCTTTCTCAGTGACAGACATTCTGACCTGATGGGGTCTGACAGACAAGTGGGTGCAGCCCTCCCTCTCACACATCAATGGGGTTAGAGTCCTGACCTGGGGAAAAATGGTCTTTCCATACTCATGTGGCTACTAGAACCAGAGGGAGTACAAGAGTCTAAGTCTCCTGTGTCCCACCACAGCAGCCACTCTCTCTGCTTACAAATGCAATAAGCAGAGCCACGAGAAGAAAACACCCTGCTGCCCATCACCAGGCCAGGGGACCCTGGATGTGAAGCATCAGGTGCTGCATGACAGCTGTTCACAGCAGATGCAGGCACGCTCATTGTGGGAATCCCCAGACATGCTCATCCCAAGTCACATCTCCCTACCTCCCAACAGGAGACCCTCAGCACAGGGGAGGAGCTGGGATTACTAATTTCCACAGTGTTTTTGTGGATTGCTGGGACACTCTATTTCCAAGTGCACCAATTCTTCTTACGTTTGACCTGGAACAAGAAGCGGCCCAGAGGGGAGCCAGCCAGAGAAGGGGCTCTGTTTGGTCCTCCCAACTTAAAGGAACATGAATAGAAGGACCAATTAAGAGCTTAATTTACATGATGAACCGCCAAAGCAAATCTAGTGTGGCTATGATGCCCCATAAGGCTTTGAGTGTCCCTTTGAGTGTCCCCTGTCCTTTACCTCCTTTCTTCTTCTCTCCTCCAGTCGTGGGAGGACCTTCCTTACTAAAGGCAGCAAAATTGACTCAAAATTATTTGCTTTGCTGTCATGTATATGTATGTGTGTGGGCACATGTGTGTATACATGTTTATGTGAATGCCTGTGGAGGTCAGAGGTTGATGTCGTTGGGTGGTATCTTCTTCAATTGCTCTCCTACTTTATCTTTTTGAGGCAAGTCTCTCAAGAACCTGGGACTCACTGATTCAGAAGACTATGTAGCCAGCAAGTCTCAGGAATGCTCCCTGTTTCTGCCTTCCTAGCACTGCGATTATAGGAGTCCTACCATGCCTGGCTTTTATGTGGCTGCTGGGGACCCAAATTCAGGACCTCACGCTATGCAGCAAGCACTTTACCCAACAAGTCTCTCCCCAGCCCCTAGTGTCTTCCCATTAAAACAATTCTTACTCCAAAGCTCATAAAGGCTGCTTGTTTCAGGTCGACAGTTCTGTATTCTCTCCATCAAAGCGCTTTTCCAAGGCCTCATCCTGAGCTTGGGCGAGGATATTATTTTTTCCTCAGCTTAGAAAACCAGTGCATACATAGTGCCTGCACCCTCTTTCTGAGGCAGGCTGTCAATCACCCAGGCCTTACCTCCCACGTATCCACACCCCCAAGGTATCCACCACCTAGGGAGCACTTACTAGGAAAGGACCTATAACTGTGTCCTAATTTCCCACAATAGCCTTGTAGAGGACAAAAGATACCTGTGTAGCTAATGTGGGGGATGGGCTCAGAGGAATCTTATTTCCAGGCTAAAGTCACACAGCCAATAAATGGCAAGGTGGAGATGTAGCCCCAGGACTGTGTGACTTCAAGGCTCTTGCTTCTGAGAGCAAAGCTACCTCCTTGGGTGACTCATGTCAACTCTCCACCTCTGTGCTTCAGCTGCACTCAGAGGCTTGCCATCCCATGTCTCTGGCTTTTCTCCTGGCCTTTGGAGGTCCTCTCCATTCATGGCCTGACTGACACCAACCTACACGTCTTCCAGAACCCAGCCCAGACTATCTTATTCTCCGGGAATCCCACTCTGTTGTGAGCTATGAGTCCTCCCGCACATCACCATGAAGGCCTGGCCTCAACACTGTGGTGGCACCTGTTGCTTCGCTTGTCTGCTTTCTCCACTAGAATGGGAATTCGCTGCAGAAAGGGCCTGTGCTTACTGTTTCCCTACACCTAGGATGCTTTCTATGGCAAGCGGGCACTTAAAATGTGTTCTGAATGAATCGAGGCAAATGTATTATCTCTGGACTTCTCTTGGATTTGGAACACTTTCTAAGAACCATTAACTTTTATCTGTCACAAAACAGGAGCCAACTCTTGAAGTAAGAATGGACAAAAAGCCTTAAATATAACACAGCAGGAGGTAAAAATGGAGTGCTCTCTGGGCTGTCCTCAGACTTCTTCAATCTGGAAAGCCTGACAGTCCAGCAATTCCCCACCTTACTCCCTTCCCACTTCCAGACTTTTATAGACAGCTCTTTGGCGTTTCTCTCCTTAGGAAGTTCCAGATCTAGGCCATCACTATTTATAGTCTCTTTCCTTCTGCTGAAAAAGAGAACACAGGCCTACTTCTGCTAGTCACTGAAGAGAGGGCAGTGCACTCTAGGCCAAGAAAAAATTAGCTCTCAGGAACCCAAAAGTTATGAAGCTGAGCTGGGGAGTTTTCCTCTAATAATTACCCAGTTTTCAAGCAAGCCCACAGCCTCAGGCACGGTGGTCCGGCTTAGAAATTCGCACAGAAGCCCTCTGTAAGAATGAAGCACGTGCAGGTCTCTTTTGCTCACAGGGCTTTTTATCAGGCCCAATATAGCAGAAGGTTAACAGGGCTGGCGGTGGGCAAAACTGAGAAGTCAGACAGTTTGTGATTCAATCCCCAGATATCCTTCCTTGGCCTCTCAGAAAGGAAATCCTCTTCCTTCACCTCAGAAGATCGAGCAGAAAGGTGTTCTTCCTTTAGCTGTGAGCACTGCTTGTTCTCCCTCCTGGGGAAGCTGACATTCCAACATTTATCTCCAAGGGTAACTGCTGTAAAGTGTTTACAGGCCGCACAGCCTCCTGACCACTCTGCAGATGGCAAGGATCTGCAGGGAGCAAGTCTGTACTGCTGCTCCCATGGAGCCCCTGCTAGAGTTCCAGGCACTACACAGGGCACTTCTGTTTACATAAGCACATAATGTCCTTGAATTAAGCTAGGGATATGGGGATTGCTACTGCACTTCTATGGAGAAAGAAACAGAAGTTAAGGGACTTGACTGAAGACACAGACCTAGAATCTGATTCTCAAGCCTGTGCTTTCTGAATCCCTGGGCCTCTTGGGTGGGCCTTATTCCTCAAAGCTCTGAAGGGGAGCATATCGTGCTCTTTGGTTGGCTCCAGCTTACCTCCCTCTACCCCCTACGTCACACTTCAGCTTCCAGCTTCAGGGGTGACCCCTATTGCACACAGCTGTTCTCTCCAGGGTCCTCTTGTCTGAATTGAAAGGGTCCTTCCTTCCTTTGTTCATTCACTCATCACCAAAGTGCCCGCTGTCTTTCTACTCCAGTTCTGATACAGAGCATGGCTTCTGTTTGCATAGCTTTTATTACTCATCCTCTCTACTTCCAAAATGCACACTGAAAATAGATTCACTCCTTTCCTTCCCCCTCAATTTAGCCTTCTAGAGCAGTATCTTGATCTCACACTACTGACATTTTGGGATAGTTTGTTGAACTTGCAGGGTGTGTTTATGTGCATTGCAGATGTATGGGTAGATCCTTGTTTTAACCTCACATGGTCTAACCCTATCTTCAGCCATGACAACACAGATGCTGCTCACTGTCCCAAGGAAGGGATGGTCCACTGTGCCCCAGTGAGGTCTCCCCACTCTTGGCTGTGAAAGCATCCTGAGGGGAACCCCACTCTGCGGTCTATACATTATACGCTGCACTATTGGGCTTCCTTCCCTGTCCTGCTCAAAAGACCATGAACTCCACAGACATACACCTTGTCTGAACACCCAGCACTAAGTACAGTACAGGCCTTGAATGTCCAAGCCTCGGCCATACCAGGCTCATGACTCCTGTCTCCAGCTCCTTGGCTTGCTTTTTTCTTTCTCGTGGCCTTCATGGTGCCCAACACATTCAGATGTCCATTCTCACTGAGATGTCCTCTTTCACCAAGCTTGTTTTCCATGCATCTCTCCTCTCTAGACATTCTGTGTTGAGAGCCCAGAGCCTGGCACTGTGTTGGTAGCTTTTATTGAGGTATCACAGGAGCAAAATGCACTACTTTTTAAGCTCAGCAAGCCTTTATAAGAACCCAAACCAGTGTACACATGCACTCTAGAGGCAAAACAGATAGTCACTCTGTACCTGAGGCCCCTCCTGAAGGAGGGGGTGGACTATGGTTCTATGAATAAGGGCCTCCTTTTCTTTGGACACAAGGGATATTATGTATTAAGGATACTGAGAATATTTATACACAATCGAAGACTAAACAAATGTCAATTTATTGCTAAAGTAGTTACAACTCACACCCAATCTCTCTGAGTCCAATAAGTGGATAACTTTACATAATTATAGATTCCTGTGGCACTTGCATTTATACATGTACACTCAACTTCTATCACAGTATTCCGAGTCCTGTGCTCCATCTGGGCATTCCTTGTAATTTACCAGTTCAATCCAGACCAGGGGCATATGCAGCTCTTGGGGTGAACTGTCATAGCCTGGATTCTCCTCAGGAAATGACTGAATGGACTCAAGTCTTATTTAAAATGGTCACCACAGTGATGGACAGCATCAAGTAGGTTATAGGAGAAATGGGTGAATGAGAGACAAGGTTTCAGTTTCTGAACCCTGTACTCTATGACAAGCATTGAGAGTGAGGGAACAGTTCCCATCACCACCTCTTCCATTATTTGCACTGCCTTTTAAAGCCACAGGGCATTTTTCTCAGGAATGCAAACACACAAGACTGGGTATTTTTACTTCCCATCTTCCTCAAGAGACCTAAAGCAAGTCTGGCTACACACCTTTCTACTTACCCAGCCACCCTCTGAGCAGATTCGTACTTTCTGCATATCCGTGGGCCCATCCTCCAGTTCACGGCTCTGAATCTCCTCTTCTTCTTGCTCCTCTTTCAGGGTCAAGTTGAGAGGGTAGGCTGTGGACTCCATCTCTGCAAGCAAAATTTGGCACACACATGTCAGGTGTGAACTCCCCAAAGCCTGTGAGAAGGGAGGCTCAGACAGACACAAATCTCTATAGCCCAAAGCCACTGTTTGGTTCCAGCTGGAATCAAGGCAAGTCCAGATGAGGAAGGGCCTTCCTTAGTGGAAACCACCAGGAAGCTGGAATACTTCGTTATGATAGGAGGGACAGTGGGCTGATAACCTATCTGACAGCCTTCAGAGATTTAAAAAGCTTTCTTTGGCAAAGACCAAACTAACTTGGATAGACCGAAGGGCAGAGCTGAGCCAGTGGGCAAGCGTTCCTGGAAGAGCTTTCCAACAAGGGACGGACAGACAGAAGTTTCCCACAGCCAGTGCCTTCAAAACATGGGTTCATGACTTGAAAGTAGGCTCAGTGTCTGAACACACGACAAGACACTCGAATGGTTGACCCAAAATGCTCATCACCTGGATTTCCCCAATTCCTAGGTGCTGCCCTGAGCCAGTTTGGAAACCAACTCAGCGATAGGGAGAGACACCAGGGTAACCAGGGCCATGCACAACCGCGGAGGCCAACCCAGGCGCGGAGTGACTTGGCCTCTGGGTCGTGTTGTAGGCACGCAGAGGCCGCTAGTGGTCAAAGCAATCCCACGGGTGGAGTGAGTGTACGCGTCACGGAGTCACATTTACAGACACTTTCAACGGATCCATCTGTCTGGAGTTCCAAGTCAGCTTCTTCAATGTCTCCGGGGGAAAAAAAGGAGACTCGGCTCGGAAGGGCGTCAGACCGCCGGGCTGGGGCCTGAACTTGACCGCAGCCCGGGCGGAGGCGGGAGGCGCCGCCAGCAGCGCCAGGTGCCCGGCCGCCGCCCACCGCCCGCCGCGGCCCCGACCCGGCCCGGCCCGCCGCCCCCCGCCGCGCCCCGGGCGAGCCAGCCAGCGAGCGATCGGCGGCTTCCTCCAGCCATCTTGTCCCGTCCCCTTCCTCCGCGGCTCGGCCGGCGCTCCCGCCGTCCCCTCGGGGCCCCGGGCGCACCTGCCGCGGGCGGGAGCCGGCGTCTCCGCGTCCCCCGGCGGGCCCGCAACAAAGGCGACGGCGGCGGCCGCGGCCCCCGCCCGGCCCGGCCCCCGCCCCGCCGCGCGGCCCCGGAGGGAGGAGGAGGAGGTGGGGCCCCGCCCGAGCTCCACTCACCGCCCGGCACAGCGGGGCCGCGGGGGCGGCGGCGGCGGCACGCCGGTCACGGCGCCATCCTGTCCGCCTCTCGGTGCGCGGCCCTCGGGAGGGACGAGCGCCGAGGACACGTGGTGGGAGGAGGAGGGTCCGGCCCGGAGCTGAGGGTGTTGGGAGGCGAGGGGAGGAGCACGGCTGATGTCAGCAGGCCTGGGCGGGCGCCCTCCTCTCTGCCTGCGCCCTCCTCCCCGCGCCCTCGCCTCTCCCCGCGCCCTCCTCCCCTGCCCGCTCCTCCTGCGCCCTCCTCCCTCCCCGCGCCCTCCTCCCCTGTCCACTCCTCCCTCCCCAGCCCTCCTCCCCTGTCCACTCCTCCCTCCCCAGC